>VYZV01030634.1:101385-158566 GCA_013401275.1 Pandion haliaetus | reverse complement strand
GCCCATTGATCCAGACTGTCCAGATCCCTCTGCAGAGCCTTCCTACCCTCGAGCAAATCAACCCTCCCTCCCAACCTGGTGTCATCCGCAAACTTACTGAGGGTAAATCACAAGGCAAGTACACGCAACAACCTGGATGAAAATCTAAGAACCTTATTTTTAGCATAAAATAGCAATAGTATTTTTAGACTCAGCTGCTCCTTAAAGCTTAGGGCTTTACCCACACTGACTAAAACTTAAACCATCAGGGTTTAATGGGAACAGGTCAAATAGATTTTCACTTTTTGATCAGAGTTTCATTCAGTCTTATGAATGACTATCGTTGCTACAGAAGGACCTGTAGTGGAAAAATATCCAAACAATCAAAATGTAATCCAAACTGCCTCCAAAGAAAAAGGGGCCATGATTCAGGAGAGCACTTGTATTTGCTTCCCACCGCCCCAGCCCTCACTCAGCCCTGTACCTCTGCCCCTGCAGCCAGCAGGGAGAAAGCAATGGCGTTGCATCCCTGGGTTTTGCTCAAGGATGGGCAATAATAAATCCCATAGCCTCTAAAGCCATTAATAAATATGTTTTGGGTGTTACACTGAAGATTAGAAGAGAAGAAACAAAGGTGGAAACAAAGTCAGGCCTCACGTTTGTTTTAATGAATAACAGGAGACAGCAGAGGCTGGCAAGGCTGTACCCGCCGCAGTGACCCTGACAACTCTCTCTCCTATTCACAGGCACCAGGCGGTGCCCACAGTGTCACTTGACTTTTGCTAGTGGTAATGGACTTAGCTGAAGAACAAGGGCCTGGGGTCGGTATCAAAGTCATGCAATTCATTTTGGTGCTGAAGAACCAGAAAACCTTCTTGAAGACTCCATAAAACTATTTTCATACCAGCTGAGACTTAGAGAAGCATCTCCCTGAGCAGCAGGGTGGCATTTAACCGTCTCTTCCCTGCGGATTATCCAGTGTCTAATACAAACTGAATTCGCCTGTTGTAGAAACTTAGTGTCTTGAAACTTCTGCCTGTTTCTCCAATTCAGCTGAAATCAGCCAATGCCTTCTACAGTGCTGGGTGGGGGATAGACGGAGTGAGACAGCATGATCACATACGTCTTGCATTCCTCGGATGACAGCCAAGGGGGAGAGGCAGCTCGGAGAGCTGGTAGGGGTGTATAACCAGATTAGATAACTGACTTCCCGCTGCTGAGAGAGGGAGAGACAGCCCTACTTTCATCACTCCTGCTCCATTACAAATAAGTGATGTCATGACTTAAAAAAAAAAAATCACCTACTATCCTGTCCTGCTTCCCCAAAGATTGCAGAAATGGCTTGCTAAGAAATAATTAAGATGCAATAGAGATGAAGATGAAAGAGGAAGAGAAAAAGCAACAAGGCAAACTCTTCCTTCATTTTAAACCAACTACAGAGCATCCTGAAAGTATGGCAAAAAAATTAGCACTGTCAGAAAAAATAGGGCAGTTGTTTTTTCCCAATGTGGTTTTTCAAGTGTATTTAACATTTGGATATTTCCTTTCACTGCTTTCTGCCATTCAAAATTTTTTGTTATTTAACTTTTCAGATCAAAGTGCTTTTTCCTATAAAATATTAAAAAAAATTCCTAAGGCAAACCGTATTTCTGGCTGAGTCAATAATGTGTGGTTATCTGAAGCAGGATCAAATGGAAAAATGAAAAACTAAATGAACTTACTGAGCAGACCAAGTGGCTCAAGAGGTGCCTGAGAGTCAAACCTTGATCTGATTCAGAATTTATTCAGAACTGAACAGACAGGTTAGGGCTTGCGCACCATGGCACAGTCTGTGTGCCAGTCACAGGACAGTTATAGTAGTGGAGCCTGGTGAGCTGGGAACTCAAAGAGAAATGTGTGGACCAGGCTGGTAAACACAGATATTCCCTGCTTTTTTTTTTTTCCATAAGGAGACTGTGGAAGAACATTCATTTTTCAGGTTGAGAGGGTCTGTGTTCAGCCTCAGGAGACCTGTTCCACAACAGTTTATGTTCTGGATTGTGCTTGAGGAAGAGGATGAAGAAGTGAGGAAGGCTCCAGATAATCAGGATAGAAGCAATGAATGAAATTTAAACATCAAATACTGAGCAAGTATGGATGGGCAAAAAAAGGAGACAAAAAGACAGAGTTTGAAGAAAGAAGTGCCCCTCTCTTGGCCTCAATGATACGCAGAGGGGCCTGAGGTCAGGTTCGAGGGCTGCCTGTGACAAAGCAGCTTCTATGTTTCCCTTGACAGACAGTGATCCAGCTGGGGAAAGTGATCATCCCTTCTGCTGGCGAGGTCTGGGGCAGTCAAGAGCAGTTCCCTGCCCGCTATGTGAAGGCTCGTCTGCCTTATCTGAGGGGCAGGGAGGGGGTGAAGGGAAGCAGCCGGGACTCTTGTTCATTGTTCCTCAACTCTCCTATTCATTGCGTGCTTCATTCCCTTGGGCAATGCTGCAGTCACTGCGCTGAGTATTTAAAGAAGGCTGCAAGGGGCCTGGTGATGGTCCTCACCAGCAGAGTCACACCAGCCTTATGGTCTTTGCTTGGAGCAATTTGGTGCCTCATCTCAATCATGGACATCCAGCCTATGTGAAGGATTTCAAGAGACAGACTGGGAAAGTCTCCCTGAAAGAGTCCTTGAGGAAATGGGATAAGCTACCTAGTGACGATGAGGAGGGTCATTACTGGGTTTAACCCATCAGGGATCAAGAGTCCACTTCTGCCCTTCTACACTCATCAACCATTTGTAGATAGTTCCTTTATAAGGATCTCAAGTGCGATAACATTTGAGGAGAAGGACTATGAGGGGAAAGACAGAGGCTGGAGGTTTAGGAAAGAATTAACAGGTCATTTTGAAGACTACCAGGTCTAGCTTTGAAGATGACCCTGCTTTGAGCAGCCAAGCAGGTTGGATCAGAGGTTTGAAGGGCAAATATGAATTATTATTTGATTCCATGCTTCTATGTAAGAAGTGTGATCCCCCCCGCCTTCTCTTTTAGGACATTTACTGAGGCAGCCAGCAAAATAAAGACTTTGATAAAGAAGTGCAAGAGACAATTGTTCTTGTTAATACCACCCAACACTGACAAGTGTGATATCAATAAAAAGAGGAAAATGAAGTGTTCATAGCATCATAGCTGCAAAGAAATAACTTGCTAAATTTTCTGTCCCAGACACAGCCTTGGGTCAGAACATGTGTGCTCAGGTATAGTCCTAGGCAACTGGACAGCACCCTTTTGAAAAGAGAAAGAACACCTTATCAAGGGCAATGGGTCCTGAGCAAGTCTTCAAAACCACTGCTTTAATAATTCTATAAACACACTCATGTGTGATGCAGAATCAACAGCTTTATAAAGAACTATCAGGTCATTCAAACAACATTCACCAGCTTGCTTTATTTACCCAAGCAGTTTTATAGTCCTAATGACTATAAAAGAAGCATGTGATTCCTTCAGGATCATCAGCTCATCTCTCCTCTTATGCCTACTTTCAAGTTAGGCGCCTGCAGATGATTATTAATAATAATTTCTACTTTAACAACAGCATCCAAAGTCTCAGTCAATACTGGGACTTCATTTTGACAGACACTGCACCAACACAGAGAGGAGGGGACAGACCCCAATATCAAGAGTTTTCAACTGAAATGAATGGTTGGTGCTAAGGCAAACAGAGAATTTGTCCAATGCCCTGCAGAGCACATCAGAAAACAGGCCATGAACCTCCTTACTGTTCCTATGGACTTTCAACAGGTAAAA
The DNA here is from genome assembly GCA_013401275.1 of Pandion haliaetus. Classification (NCBI taxonomy): domain Eukaryota; kingdom Metazoa; phylum Chordata; class Aves; order Accipitriformes; family Pandionidae; genus Pandion; species Pandion haliaetus. The sequence continues at coordinate 154,808 of VYZV01030634.1, read as the reverse complement.
AGATTTTGCACCTTTTCAGGCATATATAGAGAGCTGTGAGGTAGTCTTCAAATGAAAGAAATTATAATCCCATCACCAGAACAGAAAATTTAATTTTAAGGTGAAATACCGACTGATTCTGCAAAGGTAGGGAGAACAAAGGGATGGCCCAATAAGATATTTTCATTTATAGCTTCCACAATTCCATAAAATGGACATGTCTTAAAATTCCTCATTAGTGCCTTTCTTCAAGAGAAGAAATATCCACAGATTGTCTGTCATTAAGTCCTCAGCCCTGTCCACACACACTTCTTAGAGCCAAATTCAGCTGTCACTGACCTGTTCCACTCGGATATCAAATTCTCCATTCACCTTCTTCCCCTGGAAATATTTGGCCCTGCAGAAGAAATGAGAGACACAAACATGGTTAAAGAAGATTTTTGGCTTTCATTACATACTGCTTCTGCATTTCCCTTTTTGCTGAAGAATTTCTATCCGGGTCACAGCATGTTTTCCTAATTCCTATCTTCTTTCAGCTTTCTGTTCTCCAGGAGAAACCTGCCAAGCTAGATGAAAACCACATTGGAAAGTTCCTTCAAGGCTTGTGACTTTTTCATTTTATTTTCAAACTGAAAACCAAATGCTCTCCTAATGTTTTCCAGAGCAACAATTCTAATCAATGATTCCTTGCTATATCTCATTTAACACTCTATTCTGTAAAAGGAGAGCAACATATGGCATAGCATCGGAAACTTCTTTTGATGTTGAGCAAGGATCTTTATCATCACAGCTGAAGTACTTGTGAAGCCTATTCTGCTGTCTTGCTACAGAGCTGCTTTTCAATTGTTTGCCTTTCTGCTATTGATTTAGAGAGACAGTATCTGCATCTACAGTGTCACTAATGAAGGATCTCTTCTCTTGTATGGAGAAACTGTGCTTGCTTTAGAGTTGAACAGTGTCATGAGAAGGATCTATACCTTCCACCACCTCTGCTCCTAGCTGCCTATGCTACACAGACAACAAAGGACTTCCAGAAGGATTGGTTTTTCAGGAGAGGGGAAGGCTGACAGTAGTGTTGGAGCAGAAAACATAGGAAAAGGGTGGGCAGTTTTAGCTTTTTTATTCATATTTCTGTATAATGACCCTTATATTGATAAGTCAGCAGGGAAATTGCCGATATAATTTCCCCTGTGCATATTTCTCCCCAATTCTTTCCCTTGCCAAACAAGCTTGACAGAAGAAAATATGAATTTATTTTCTCAGACCTCCCCCCTAAAACTTCAGGAAGACCATGTAGGTTCCAAAAAGTTCTTCTATTTGGAAAGCATTGAAAACACAGTTAAGCCTTGCAAGAGCTGTTTCCAGAGACAAAGTAACTCTCTGCATTCTGCTTCCAATTGGCAAAGAGAGGACAGAATAAAGAAGTAAAGGAAAACGAGGGGAAGCCGGCTTTGCTACCTATTTTATAGTATTAGCAAAAAAAAGAAGCTGGCTCACATTTTTACTATGTGTCTATTTGTTCCAATAAAAAAGGAGAGACAGTAGGAAGGCAATTTTCCCCAAGGCTGAAACACACCAGTTTTCAGCTGAATGCTCCCATCCCCCCAGAAATGTGAAATGTAAATAAAAAAGTTGTTTTGTTTTGTCATTCTGGCTCAAAACCAAATCAAAAGTTTTCATTTTATTAGAAAAAGACATTTTAAAAGTCAAAAGTTTTCCACTTCATTCTAACGAGGGTATCTGAAGGCTGTGTCACGTTTCCCTTCCCAGACAGCCCATCCATCAGCATGGTGCTAATAAGGCTTCTGCATAGATGTCAGTGAGGGACAGTGTAGCAGCCAGGTGTGACCAAGACCAAGGGGCTCGGTCAAGCCCTGTCCAGTATAAAAAGCAGAGCTCTGGCCATTTTTCCCTGCTTTTTTGAATTTACGAGTGTTGCATTAAAAAAAGCAACTCAGCAGACAAGCTGAGACATCATGCCTCTAACAATAAACAGGAACGCGAAATGCACTTAGTAATTCCATCATATTTCTGGAGGCATGGCTCTAGAGGGTCTGGCAACATTCCTTGCTCCTAAACATTGAGGATATTGCTGGAACCAGTGACTTCTCAAAAACTGGAATAAGCTTTAAGTGGGCCCACAGGAACTGGTCTGAAATTTGAGGCCCACTATTTACTGGTACAAGCTTGTTTTTATTCCCAGCACGCTCATAATGTATACTCCTTACCCACATTTATGAAACACACTTCCTCCCTCTATGGCCTCTCCTCTTTGCCGACCAGCTGGTTGCAAACTCCTTGGTGCTGCTTTGCTTCAGCTTGTAATGAAGTGTGATTAACCACAGTCTTCAGCCCGGTACAGATGGAGCAAAGAGGCTTCCACTGCCTAGTCCAGGAAATTAGCCTTCACATGGGTAAAAAAAATCCTCTCTCCCATCTCTACAGTACTGGCTCTGCTCATGGATAGTCACACAGAGGGCACATCCAGCATCAGGAGCCATTGGAGTAGAGCAAGGGACCTCAACTCAGACACTGGGTGACGTCTCCTTCTTAGCCCTCTTTCCACATAGCTCTCATCCTGTGTCTCAGATAACTTTCTTTTAGCAGCACAATATATCACTTTCTTTCAAAGACAGTCCCCCAGGAGGGTTAACCTGCTTCAAGTGTCTCTGAAGACTACAGGTACTAAGCAATTTGCAGCCAAATATTTTGGTCAGCCCATCATTTTGACACAGCCCAGGGTAAGAATGAAACACATCTTACTGCAACATCTCTGAAATGGGTGGAGTGATGTTTTCAATTCGCACCTGGGGTTTTGGAGCCCCTGGGCAAGTAGAGGCTATCATGTTGAAATGAAAAATGGCTTTAGCCTCACCCTGGAGACCCTGAAATTTCAAGCAAGCTGGAATCATTGCTGATGCTGCAGAAACATCATGATGCCTCCGTTGCAAGAGGGAGAGTCTTTTGGTCAGTACTGCACAATGTATTAAATGGCTTCTGGTCCCTACAGTGGACATGAGATGGAGGAAAAGAAAACCATGCTTCTCTGGTGGGGATGCAGGAGGAAGGTAGATTGATGTTTCTGGCAGGTGAGACTGTGCAAGACATTTGTGGATGCTCTCTGCCTCAAAACCACCTGAGCAAAGCTATTCCAGACCTCTGCCTAGGAAGTGACACGCTGCAGGGTTATCTAGGCAGCTTGTAGTGTGGCAGGGGAGCGGCACCAAGAAGACCAGCCAAAAGCTTTTCTGGGGAGCTCAGAAGCATCCCCATTCACCTCCAGCATGGCCAACTGCCAGCCAACTGCCAGTGGTCAGAAGAGCGGCTCAGTGCTCCAGGAGGGGGGCTGTCTGGCATACCCCAACTTGGGATACCGGGCAAGGCACTGGCCACGCTGCCCTCCCCTCCACCTCCTTCCCGGGCAGCCTGCAGCACCACTTGGTTGGCCATCCCTTTAAAGCATGTCAGATGTTCAACCCACCAGAACACAGCATTATAATTTGGCTAGGCAGTGTGCAGATGGGGTGGCCAGATTGCTGTGATCGCAGTAAATTAGGATGTAAACATGTTTTGACTGAAGAAAACTGCAGAGCCATGCTCAAGAGCAGTTCCTGGGTGGGATTTACAGCGCCAGGCAATGCCTTTAAAGGTAGCCGCACCAGGTGGGAGGGAGGAAGCACCATAATAAACAGCCAAATGTCTGCCCTGGCTTCCTGGGAGAAAGCCTGCCTTGAAGCCCTCTCTCTTTGTGATGAAGAAGCCACATGCTCCGGAAAAGGACATATTTTCTAGGTGCAAGGGCATCAGACAAACATAACTTCTGCTTTCTGCCTCAGTCCTGACATGATTACAGAGCCACAAGAAACATGATGCCTCTTCTTATGAAGTAATTTGGAAAAAATAAAAGCTTATTTTCCAGAGCTGCCATGAAACAGTCCCAGCCTGCCTCAGTGACCGTGAACGGAGGAAGCATATACACAATTTTCTGTCAGATACTGAGTGTATCCTTAATAGCAGCAGGGAAAAATACATGATCAGTTCACCTCCAATTACCTACATAAGAGCTAATTCACAGAAAGTCCATGTATAACATTAGCACTAATGTTATACCTTAGGTGTTTGCAAAGCATCTGTGTGAGCAAGGGATGCCAGCACTGATCCAAGACTGCAAACACACCTGTAAGACACTCGAATACCAGAGTTTATCCCTCTGGTGTCACCGACAGCTGGGACAGCTTGTACTGCATGTATGCAAGGGCTGCCTGAAGCAGTGTGCTCCCCCGCACCTTCATACCAATGCCCGTAGTCTGCAAACACAGGGATTCAGTCCTCACAGGGCGCGAAATCCCCTGTCGAAGCCTCGCGTGTCAACAGGCTCAGGTGAGGTAGAGCTGGACCAGTGGTCTACAGGTACGGGAACTGGGGCCAGCCTGGACCGCTGTGCTGCTCTTGCACCATGGGGAGACACGGCACAAGAGAAGCAAATCCCACACATGAAACAGGAGCTTCTAGTATCGGCAGCAAAGGACCAAAACTCACAAGCTGCTTCTGTAAGGAGAGCACAGATCATCTTGCAATTTCTCTCTGTGCGATAAATAACCAGTTACATCTGCCTTGTTCTCTTTCTGCTTCACAACAAAAGTAGGTACAATGAGTGCTCAACCCATCAACCAATATACGTGCTCAGCACAGGAATCCAGGAGATGCTATTTGTGCAGAGCTTGTACTGTCTCTCCCGGAGTTATTTCTTCTCTCTTCCTTCTGCTTCTTTTCTCTCAGTGCAAAGAAGCATATCCAAGCTGCTTCAGAGGACTGCTTCAGTGTTTTCCTCTGGATCCCTGGGAAACAGAGACATCAGGAATGCAGCAGGGGACTGCACAGCTTCTGCCAGGCTGGAAAATGCTCTGCACAGGTGAGGAATAGGAAAAGATGTCCAGGTATCAAGCATCAGCTAGAGAAAGTGCCCAAGGAGCTCTTCACCAGGTACAGTGCCACTAGACAGCAGTCCATGTAAGAAAAGGTGCAGAACACCGGCCTGAGCATTGGGAAGGGAGTAGCCAGGAGGTACAAGAGATTTGAAGTGATCGTGGTGGCCTGGAGGAGTGCAGTGATTCAAAGCCCAAAGCTGTTCCTGCAGGTCCATTAGCTGGGCAAAGCAGAGATTATGACACATTATGCAGCTTTGAAGACAGGCTGGTATTTTGCATTAAATTCATGGGACTCCTTCAGGGTATCCTGTAAAATGGCTCCTGTATGAAGTAATTTTCTAGGATAGGAAGAGACCAAAGAAATATAGCTCAAATCTTCCCGTGAGAGGCCTCAGAGGAGCTGATGTAGTAAATGTAATTGCAATTGCTGGTAGTATGTCTTGGAGTAACTGGGAAGCCATCCTTCAGACAAACAAGCCTGAGCCCAAATCCCGAGATGTGAATGAACCCAGGCACTTTCTGAGGCATCACTGTTTGACAGAGGCCTTGAGCTACAAACTCAGGAGCAGGCTCGTACCTTCACTCCAGAAACAGGCTATCACTGAGAGCATGCCAAAAAGGGGCACTGGGATAGCGTCATGGTAAATTCCTCCAAATCCTGACTGAGCTTTTGCTGCTGGAGCAAGACACAAGAAGCAAAGAAAGCCAAGCCATGCTTTGGATGGAGACTACCTCTCACCTGGAGTGGGAAGCAGCCTTTTCCACCCTGCGGAGGGGCCAGAGCAAAACATGCTGAGGAGAGGGGAAACGTGTGGGGCTCTTGGGTAGAGGTGGGCAAGGGAGTGGGTGGAAGAAAGGAGAGAAATGGTGAAGAAGAGACCTGGGTAAATAAACCAAAAGGGATCCACGGGTAAAATCAGGAATTATCTGAATTATTTCCCTAGAATCACATTACACATATTTCTCTCAAGGCCCTCGGGAAAATAAAGCATGTAATTTCTTTCTGGATCAGCCTGGAAAAGGCGAGGCTGAAGCCCCTTGGATTGGGTGTGGGGGGACCTTGGGGAGGGAGGGGAGGGGTTAGCCACTGTACGAAATCCCTGTGTCAAAGGGCCTAGGGGCCCAAGTGATGCACAAGGCACTCACTGTATGTCCACATTGTCTCCTTCATAAAAGGGGCTGGGACTGGGAAAAAGGAGACAGTTTCCAGGATACTGGCCAGCAGCCGCTGGAATGCCCCGACCCCCCCAGCCCTACACACTATAAAGGCAGTGGGAAGGGAAGGGGGGAGGAGAGATGCATTTACGCCCTTTTTTCTTCAGGGGTGAAAACAAGGAAGGTTTTCCTTTCAGGGGCCAGCCCTCAACCCCTTCACCACTTCTACTCAGTTTAGCAATTCCCAGCTGCAAATAGTAAGGACTTTGGAGATGGACAAGTCCTGACTGCCCAGGGCACAGGGAAGAGAAAAATCACTCCACAAATGTCGAGGTCTGCAAACTGCTGGAGCTTTTGTCCATATCTGCTTTGACCCAGAGACCTTTATGCACTGTTCAGCTGTGGGATGGACTGGTTGGTAGTTAATATTTATGCTGAAAGAGTACCTTGGGCTAGGGTGGGGGGCGTCAGGATGCTAAAGATGGTGGATAAGCATGATGGATGTGTGTTTTGACATCTTGGAAAACAAGGTCTGAATTACAGGTTACATGGACCAGAGGCAAGAGCAGAAAGAAGGAAAGGGTACCCACACCACACAGACAGACAGGGAGGGACCAAGAGGTGAATCTAAGCTCTGGGTTGGGTCAAAAGGTAATGCTAAATAGACTGATACTTTGCCAGGAGCTCCACAAAAGTTTCAGCTCCAGCCCCGGGGTGCAGTATTGCTGTGCTCAGCCCCGTGCCTCCCCCGGCACAAGATCATCTCGCTCTTGGTGCCGTTACCAGTACCTGGCTTGCTGGAGCCACCGAATTGAGAGCCAGCTCTGCTGTGCTGCAGGTAGGTCCTCGGTGTCCGAGGTCGGGCCGTGGGAACAGACTGCCTTTGTTGACTTCTGGGAAGAACCACAAGACCCAGCCCGCTCTAGTTACCGTAAAACAGCCCTTGAGGCGTTATTAGTTATGGGATCACATCAAGGAAAGGAACGCCTCTCCTGAAGAGGTTTGTATTTGGCTGTGATGGTGGTGTGTTTTGGGTTGGGTTTTTTTTTGGGTAAAGGAAGTCCTCGTGATGAGGTCCTTGATGAGGTCCAAGTCTCACCCTACAGGGCTGGAGGGATTTTCTTGGCTTGAACGCACACAGAAAGGGAAGCTTTGGGGCAGGAAGGGAGAAGGTTTTTTAAAATCTTCTTTTGTGAGTCCTCCCTTTCTCTCAGGGAACTGAAGGCCTGTTTACGGGGGAGACCTGGGTTGGCAAGCCACCAGCACTTTAACAATCGCAGACACAACCATTCAGGCCGCTCTTTCTATTCAAGGAACTATGGAGTCCCACACAATACTGGCCTCCCAGCATCTTCCTGTGCCCCCTCCTGCTCGTGAAAGGGCGGTAATCAAAACCATGCTTCCCCCCTCAAGAGAAGAAGCACTAGTTAGTGAAGCGCTATTGCTTTTGGGCACAGCTTTTTGTGCTTCTCCGAGCTGTCAGGAAAGGAAGGACACTTTGCTGTAGGTCTGGTCCCTCATCCTGGCTATATCGCGGTCACATTCCTCCTGGCCACAAAGAGCTTGGGGGGCGTGGGGGGGTGGAAGTGGGGGGCTGCTTTAAGTACAGCATGAGGCAGCAATTTTATTTTGCATGTTATCAAAATAGTACATTGCTGGAACATTTCCACGTTGCTAAATCTAGATGGTATGGCCTAGGAACTGTTTGCAAGGGTTATCATTTTGTTGAGGATTGTGCAATATTTTATTCCAGCCCACTCCTGCCCTCCATGAACCTGAGGAGCAGGGGAACCAGGCTAACTCAAACCAACACTGAGGCAGGGCCGCTGGCTTTCAAGCAGAAGAAATCTGGCCCATAAACCTTGAGAAATACATCTGAGGGAATTTTTTTTTTTTTAATATGTACAGGACTAGGCAGGACATTCTGAGGTTAAGTTCTATGCATTTATAGGAACTCTGGTAAAGCAATTAAGGTCCCAGATTTGACTTGCATTAGCATATTTATAACCTGGTGGGGAATGTTTTCCATATTCCTTGTGTCTATTTTTGTAATGATACTAATCCTTTACATTTCTGTATCACCTTTCATTTAGGAGCACTAGATCCCAAGTTGCTTTACATATGCAGGACAAAAATACAGGCAGACATGATGGTGATATACCTAAAAAAGATTGGAAAGCAACGTGATAAATGCAATTTATTCAATATCTCTGACAGCTTTACCTCCTTTTCACCCCTATGCTACAGAATACAGAAACTCTTCGTGCTGTCTCAAAGTGTGTGTGCGCGCATGCAGACACACACATTTAAGACAAACTTGCCTCCTCTTACCCTAAAGGAACAGAAATATTCAGTCCTGGGTAGACATGGCTAAATGATGAAAATGTAACTTTTTTAGCCATATTTGTGAAAATTTTACCTTTAAGTCTTTTCTGAAATTATAGCCACATAGTTGCACATAACTTGTGAACCCTTAAAAGGTCACCCCTGTATAACAAAAGCTAATTCATAATAATTTATTGTCAGTTACCACCATGTTAGATGATTTTGGTCGTCTTATCAGGAAATGTAGACAAAACTTTGCAATTTAACCTGCAAATTCCTGAGGTCAAGCTTGGAAGTATCAATTCTGAATAAAATAATAATAAAGATAAATGATAATGAAGTCCAAAGCCAAAAGATGGTCCAAAACTTCCCATTATATTTAAATGAGTTAGGTACAGAAATATTCCTCTGAACGGGAGCCATAGTATATAATCTTCAGCCTACTGAAAGCATGAAATGACTCATGACACTCATTGAATATTTTTGAAAAGGAGTTCCTTGCAAAAAAATTAGGATTTAGGAAGTCCCATGTTACTAAAATTCAGTATTAGACTATTATTATTTGACCAGTTACATTTTTTTGACAAATGACATATTTAAGGCTCAATATTGTCATGTACTATCAGAAGTAAAAATAGTTTTATTTTAATAAAAAAGGGTTGATAATTTCCTCTGAACAGTATAAAACAGTAATCCTGTCAGGTCAGTCCATAATTAGAAATGAATCGTTACATTATTGTTATACAAAGAATCATTTCAGATGTATTAAGAGGATTTCATTCAGTATTAATCACAGTTTTTCTCTTCCTTCATCTTTAAATTTTTGAGACAGTATGTTCAGGCAGATTTGGCTGTAAAGTAAATGGGAAAACAGTAATGCAATTTTGTGTCTCCTAAAATACCTTCTGTGGCTTTTTTTTTTCTATGAAACATGGCACAATGCTTGCGTGTAGAACTGCTGCACATAGGGCACAAGTATTTTGTGCAAGACAGCATGTAACACTGTTAGCACTTGAAACAGCCTGAAATGTGGACAAAACACACTGATGGCTTTGAAAAGTGACATGAGCTATTTCACAAATGCAACCAAGATATGTAACAAATGCAACAAGAACAACTTTGTTATGCTGTCTGGTCCAAAAAGCAATGTTTTTAGCATATGTTGTTAATAGGAGCCTTAGCTGTTCTTGATCACTTCCCAAATAAGCTGTTTAAAAACGAAGCATTAGGCTAGAAAGCTGAGCACTTTTGCAGAGGATGGGGGCTAACAATTCACAGTACTAAATCCTGTTTGATCTGCTGAGAAATTCAATCCAGCAGGAGCATGATTTTACTTAATAGCACGTCGGGCAAGGAAGTTGCCAGAGGTGGGATGTTTTCCTCCTGGCTGAGGTCAGGCTGTCGGAGCTGGCCCATCTGCCATTACATGGAGTCCTGCCATTCCCCTTCCTCACGGTCCCACTCCCTTTTGCTGTGCATTTGCACGTGCGCCCGTATTCATGTCTGAGCTCCTTTTTTGTGGCAGCTGCTGTAGGTGACTTGTGGATGCATTTTTGGAAGTCTCCCAAGGCACAGATACTCCCAGCCCACAAGAAGGTGCCTCATTCTACCCAGCTGAGATACGTACCATTAATGACTGCAGAGAAGCAGAGTTTTTCCCTAGTGTGTCGATGCACGGATACATTCACTGCTGTGGGTGCCTCTGAGGACTGCCTGTCAAAGCCAAGAGCACGAGGGAGCATGCAGCTAGCGTTCTCCTCTCGTGCACATCCTGCGTGTGGCAGATTCAGCATGTGCTTCCTTGCAATGCGCTAGAGCAGGGTGTTGGAGAAGGATGGAAAATTTGTCAAAACGTTGCCACTTTAACAGAAAGCTGGGTGAGTTCCCTTGCTTTTAATAGAACGTACCTTTCTTTTACTGCTGCTAATGCAGAAAGCAGCTGATCATATTCTGTGGGGCTCATGTTATTTTTATAGTACTTTGTCTTTGGAATAAACAAGAGCATATTGCATGTCAAGAGTGGTAAGGATTTTATGGAGGAAGACAGGCCATGGATTCCCATGGATGCTCTTTGCTTCCTCGAGAGGTCTGAAAGAAGTTGAGTGCCATACTGTACCATCAGAGACACAGTAGCTCCTTAAAAATAGTCACTTTAAAGTGCATTCAACATGCACTCACCTATTTGGGTCGCTGGAGCATTTAATCATGTACTTGTGCAACACCTTGTCCTAATCCACAATTGCAGCTCTTTGCCTCTGCTGTAATACAAACAGTGGCAATAAATTAATGTCTGGCTTGGCAATATTGCTACAGTCTCCAATTATGAGAAATCTTTCCTTTTAGAGAAGAGAAATCAAATGGCAGATTCCACTGTCTCTCACCCTTCCTGTCTGTGAACAAGCTAGTCCTTGTTGTAAACCCCATGTAACTTGCTGTAGGGGAGGAGGCATTGTGGAAGCCCCCCACCCTTAAAATAAAGGTAGTGCTTTAGTTGTTATTTCTTGGAGATCTTTTCTAGTAGAGTTAACTATTTCAAAAGGAGAAGGAAATGATTTCTTGAAAACCAAATACAAAGATTTCACAAGTAGCAAAAACCCAAGCAGGCAGAGGCTAAATGCATTGCAAACATGATGCTCTTTCCAAACCCAAAATCACCAGTACAGAAGTAACAATAGGTTGTTGTTCACCCTCCAAAGCCTGAGGCTGTTTCCCTACACGATGCAGAGTGGACAGCCACAATCCCTGGATAACCAGCTTCTTCAGCTGTGCTCTCACAAGGCAAACACTGCTGCCTTGGGCTGATCAGCTTGAGCTCACGTAACATGCTGGCTGAGACCAAGAAGATGGCTGGCATTGCTCAGAAGTACCTTACCAAGAATAAACATCCATGGAGCCACTGCTCTCCAGTGCTGCTCTCAAGGGCTCACTGAGTTTCCTGGAGACACAAAAATCACCTGCCAAGTAGCACTCCTGGCCTACTGGAGTGGTAGCACTGGTATGTTCTCTCAGAAAGGACCACATAGTACTTTAAGGCTGGGAAAGTTTCCAGGCATGTATTTCTGTCCATGCTACAAAGAACCATGGAAATCTGTGGCAGACAAGGGTTAGTAATGTTCTTTCCTTGGTTTTCATGGCATACGTATGTCAGGATACAGTCACGATGCATACGCTAATTTTGTTCAGTGTCCTCACAACCTTAGGCAGAGGGAAGGCAGGGAGCCTTTGCAAGAAGCATTATTTGGTGTCCGCAAGCCTGTGGATAGAGGCAGAGAGCTGGGACGAATGAAGGGGGTCCCCCACCATGTGTAGAAACTGCTGAGTTACAGACAGCAGAGGGATAGCCTATGCAGCAGGATACGTGGAGTGCTTACACATGAGTGGAGGAGTGAAGACAGCATGGGTAGCCATCCCTCCTCTTTATATCTCCCAGCTGCTGCTCCTTGGACAAGCTCAGCTCACAGACCACGAAGTCTGCATGACAGAACAGCAGCTGGGAGATACAAAGGCAGGGATTTGAGTGCAGTGAGTATTTTAAAACATGAAAACACTGCGACAGAGTCCAACCCCTCCTTGTCCTTTCCCCTGCCCAGACTACCTTCAGCGCCATTAATCTCAAGGAAAAACTAGATTGGCCTTTGAGCTAGGGCTGTCCTCTCTGGTTGCAGCGTTCAGACTAAGCAGTGCCAGCTAAGCCCCAGATGCCAGAGCTCTGCATTAGAGGCACTCCCATCCCCAGCTGGAGGTTGCTATGTTAAGGGACTGCCACCTGGCAGCATCTTCAAGGAACTGCAAAGACGCTAACAGAGATGGAAGTTGGTGACCATCAGCCTGCTGGGAGACCTGTAGGTGCACCCGGGAAGGAGAGATCAGGGTTGAGCCAGACTAGTGTTGCCGACTGAACTATCTGGCATTAGGAGGCTACTACTGTAATAAAAGACACAAGGCTGGTGAAACATTTAATACGACAACCACCTTGTCGGGAACTTTCCCACTCAGTTAAAAAAGTTGTTTTTCCTTTGAGAAAAATCCCACCATTTTCCCTCTCTTCAAGTTGGCTCAAGAAGCCTGAAGTAGTTGTACTCAGTCATCGCCCATTTTTGGCTAAGAGCTAAGCTCTTGCTTTGTGAAGACACAGCCGGGGAGGCAGGTCCCACCCTGTCCCCACTCTCCTGGGAAAAGCAGAGACGACCAAAGGTGACGACTTTACTGAAGAGTGGTGTGGGATGAAAAGAACAATAAAATAATCTCCCTTGGCCAAGACCTGCTAACCCAACTTCTTTCATTTTGAAATCTTCAATATGGTCCCCTCGCCTGTGCTATCCTTTCTTTTTTTTCTGTGTTGTGACAAGCTAGCAGACAAAACAATAAGCATCTCCTCAACACATGCTCAGGATTTTCCCCAAAATAGGTCTCTTGGCCATCTTGCGTAAAGCTTTCTAAACCAGCTGACTTTGAAAGGGAGTAGGCTGCAAGCAGTAAGTAATTTCTCTAACATTTTGGAAGACTTCAATTGTCCTATCATTTGGAAAGTGTCCTCTGCTACCCAGTGTCACAGGAAACAAACTTCCAAACTTTTGTGTGTAAAGAGACCTGCATGAACATGACAAATTTGAGGTTTAGGTGAGCCTGACAGTCTTTTGCCAATAGACACTATGCTTAGCAAATAAATGGCCCTTCAGCAGTGAATGAACTCCAGTCATTACTATTAGTAGTAGTACGCTTGGGTTATCTTTTCATAGAATCATTTAGGTTGGAAAAGACCTTTAAGATCATCGAGTCCAACCATCAACCATGCCCACTAAACCATGTCATGAAGTGCCCTGTCTATGTGCTTTTTGAATACCTCCAGGGATGGTGACTCAATCACTTCCCTGGGCAGCCTGTTCCAATGCCTGACAACCCTTTCAGTAATTAAATTTTTACTAATATCCAATCTAACCCTCCCCTGCCACAACTTGAGGCCATTTTATTAATTTATGTACAAATTTGCACACAGGGAAAAGCTCAAGAGAGAGAAACCTGGAGAGAGGAGTCCCTTTTCACTTCTGGAGCCAGCAAAAACAGTAGGCTAAGGTCCTGAACCACATCACTAATGTACCTTCAGCTATGACCTCTTAGGACCATTGCTTGATGTGACAGCTCACCTAAGCCTGCTGAGCCAAGAATACCCTATGTGTGCTCATATATTGAGGCTATGAAGAAGTTTGTCAATGAGTACCAAATGAACATTTTTTTCAAGAAATATATGAGAAAAGCCTACTCTGCCATTTATGCAGGTCATTGGACAGACACCAACCTGGAGCCAGACTTGGTGACCTAGATGTGAAAGTATGTGTGTACCCTGCTGCAGATGCCCCGTGCTTCCCAGATCCCTCTCATCCCCCAAACTTCGCAGAGCTGAATTGAGCAGGGAGGACCGTGATGACTTACCAGTCCGTGTGTGCATCATCGATCACCAGGAGGATCTTGGGTTTCTGGGCCACAGGTGGTGTGGGGCTGGCTGAGTGATCAATTAGTCCTGCAGCTGCTTGTGTAGTTTGCTTCATGGCACTGGAGATGGAGCTGAAGATGCTGGTACCAGTAGAGGAAGAGAGAGAGGGCTGCGGTGGCTGTGGATGCTTTCTCTCCATGGCAGGAGAAACGGGGGAGCTTGTGGAGTTGTCAGGGCGCTGCAAGTCCATCATGTAGCCGTTGGGCAAATTTGCCACAAAACTACTGTCTGAGAGACGCCTCCGGAGGAAATTCATTGTTGCGGTGTTGCGTGGAAACCTTCTCAGCAAGAGCGAGGCCGAACAACGGTGTCACCAGTTCCAGGGAACGTTTCTGGGTGCGTGTCGTGTAGTTGCTGTTCAGGCAGGCAGGATTTCCCCCCCTTGAAATCCTGCTGGAGAAACGTGCCTTAGTTTTTCAGCAATATTTTCTTTCTCTCCTGTGGGAAGAGAACAAAAGACGTATACGTGAGATACATATTGTGAGTCTGAGATAAGAAAAACTCTTTTGGCCATTTAAATGAATACCTTAATCAATATTGAGAAGAAAAAGGACTACTGATTTCTATGCAGTGTGCTGCACTGGTACAGCCAAACAAATAGGACAAAACATGTTTCATGGCTCGCTCTCATCCCAAAACATTTTCCAGTCGGGGCAGACCAGCTTGCACTAGCTTAGGGGCTAACAATTCTATAATGGCTCACTGTGGGGAAAGAAAAATTATTCTGACCATAAATGTTAATTTTCAAAAGAGAAACAGGTTATTTCTGGTATTTTATGTGTTAGAAATAACACATGCTTAACCAGCAAATAATCCAACAGGGTAAAAAGTTGTATAATTTCTGACAGGCCTGTAAGCAAGGCTCTGAATTTAAGGAACAAATGTCCTAAATTGGAATAGCTTGTAGAAAATAAATAGTAGAAAAATCCCCATACACATCGTGATTGAGTTCAGTGGCAGCTTCAAACTACTCATTTCTGTCCCTGCTGCTCTCGTACTCAAAATTAGACTTTGTGTCAGGTGCATGCTGGTGGTTGCTAGATATAGCAGACTACCTGATTTTAACAAGTTCACTTGAAGGATTTTTGCAGGTACTCAAAACTAGAAGCTTGGCTGTCCAACCTTCACATACTTTTTTTTTTTGCTGTTGGGTTTTCTGTTTTGTTTTAAGAAGAAAGGTCTCTTACTCTGCTCACCTTTTCCAGTGAGAAAATGAACACTGTGAAATATAACTATTTGACCCTTCTCCCTTGACCGTAGTATGATAGCTTTATTTTTACCCAGAACGCTACATTTTTCAGTAGTTAAATAATCTCACAGGGTTAGTAGTAACTTTTAAAAGAAAAATTCACATGTAGGCACAGCCCAGAAATGAGTTTTCCACAGTAATTCCCTAAGACCTTTTATCTGCTGAGACAGCCTTTGAGTCTTGACCAGAGGCTGGTTGATGAGATTTAGGGGAAAAGAAAAAGAAACATTGCTGGTAAAACATAAATATTTTTCAAGACAGACATATCTGCAGCAACAAGTGAGAGTTATCCCATACATCGAGTGAGATGAGTCACATGAATTCCTGGTAACATCGCTAAATCATGCCCCAACCCCCTTCAAGCTTTTTTGAATGAGCCTCCTACAAACACTGGAGCTCCTAGCCTTGACCTGCCTGGTTTGGCCTCCCTCACTGCTCACGCTCTTGTTCCAGTCGCCTCCTGATGGCAGGATATTATCTTTTCCCGGTTGGTCCAAGAGAGCTCAGTGTCTGTGAACCTCCCTCCTGGACCCATGGCTGAGAGCTCATGGAGCAACCAAACAGCTTTTTAAAAATGAGCTGTCACTTATTTTTACCTACAGGGATTTACAAAGCTTTAGAGACAGAGGATTCAGACCTGTCTATGTCCGTACCTCTCCCAGCCCCCAGAGCCTTAGGGAGGCTCAGATGCGCCTGCCTAGAATAAGTGAGCTACAAAGGGCCCCTTGGCACGTCCCCCAGATCTCATCATCCATCACCACCCCGATCCTGCGGGCACAGGATCTGTCTGGAGCAGAGGGCTCCCTGCTGAAGCTGCCGACGTCGGCTTATTAGAGCAACTTTTCTTCTGATTTCTCAGCCCTGGCAGTACAAGTCCTCTGACTTTGCCAGAGCCTGGAGGTAGTCTTTTCTCAGGGAATAGCTCAGGAAATCTTTAATGACTTCCTGCCACATTTACAGTCGATAATGTATCTCGAGGCATTGTGCTGACTTCCCGCCTGGTCCTGGCATGCCTGGTGACTTTACAACATCAGCAAATGCATGCACTGGTGAGCACTTCAGTACACATTCTGTTTATGCAGCAGTTGTTCCAAGAAGCAGGTAACATGTATTATCCATCAATTAGGAGCCAACTACTTACCTCATATATACATACACACAGCACTTGGCCTGCTCATGTCCTACCACAGTTAACTGCAAGTGCCGGCACAGAGCCATCTGCTGTTACCTGTCTGGGATGACCAGAGTGTAGAGCCTACAAAGACTTCGGGGGATTGATATACTACAGGCTGGATAAGAATGCACTGCACTGTCCTCTGCTCAGGAACCTGTATTTTCTACCTTCCATAAGACAAATAAAAAAAAAAATCCCCTCACTTTAATGCCAGTCCACTCAAGAGTAGGTCCAGTCCTGGTTAAGAGGAGCATCCCAGAGATCAGTCTACTGTCAGAAGGGCTCCAAATGACTATCCCATTACTGCGTACAGCAATTAGGCGGGCTCTCTTGTAGGACCTTAGCGTTAACTGGCAAGAGGTAGGATATAATTCCCATACCAGTCTCAGGAGAAGCAGTTTTAGCGTGAGATGCCTGCCCCTTGCACAGCATCACAGGGAGCTGACGGTTCCTGCTGTGACAGCTCTCAGCCACGGGAGGGAACCTGGCCCCAGCCATACAGGCTGGACAAGGCTCTTTTCACAAGCCAGTATCTTTGGGACAGGGCCCAGCAGGACTTGCACACCCTTGAAAGTGTTTCTCCCCCACTGCCAGGCGCTTGCATGGCTGCTTCCTCCTCTGCGAGATTTGCACTTTCCAAAAGAACGTGGGCTCCTTGCAAAGCACCAGCAAGTAAAGCAACGGGCAAATGTCTCTGCTCTGCCTTGCACTGTGGAAGAAGGGCATGGAGGCACGTGGCATAGGGTTGTTCCAGGGCTGGGAAGAGCCAGAGTACTCCGTGTTGCACCTGGAAGGCATGCATGTTTCCTCTGCAACAGGGCTTCCTAAACTGTGCCCTTTAGGGTACCCTTTACAATAAGCAATTTATCATACTTACTGCAAGGCCATGTCTGCTTCCCTCCTGGACACCTTTAAACTGCAATATTTACAGTGACCCACCAATTTTGTCCACTGGGGGGGTTGGTAGTGGAAGATGTTGCCCAGGAGAGACTGGGAGCTGGCAAAACTCTCTTGTCCAGAGAGTTTGGGATGCTGCACTGAGGCTGGCCTTTCCCTCTGCCGGCTGGCACTGCATCCGCTTGCTGCAAAGACTGGGCTGCGTGCCGTTGGCTCGGGAAAGAAGGAGAGAAAACCTAAGCAACTGATGTCACGGGGAAATCTCCCTCCAGCAAAGCACACAGAGGCTAAATTCAAACAGGATGACACTGCTGCAGCAGAGAGTAATGCCTGGCTCCACTCTGGCATGGGGGATGGCAAACCTGCCAGCAACTTTGACTTAGGGTCTGTCAAAGCAATGGCACAGACTGTCCTGCTCTCATTATATACGTTTTTCTAATGAGGTGGGTAATGCAATTAAAATAGACTTTCTGTTTTTAAAAAAATGAAGTAATTGGTGGCTTCACTGTATTGATTTATCAATTGCCGTTAGCGCTGCCACAGAGGAGATCTTCTCTGCCACAAGAGCAGCATAAACTGCCCACAGATTCCTTTGCTTACTGGAAAACCTCATGGTCTGCTTCTGCATCACGCACACTTGCTGTTGTTTAACTTTCAGCAGTAGGCATTTTCATACAGGCACAGGCTGAGTAGGTTAGGACCTCATTTTCCTACTGCTTGAAACTCCCTGTGGACACCCTGAGGGCTCAGCAGGTCACGCCAAGTCTGGTTCTGCATAGCTGTCCCAGTATGCAGCTCTCCTGCAGCACGGCATCCACCCGATGTATGTACAGATCCTACCCTAACAGGCAAGCAGGGCTGTAACTTCAACAAAGCCAGGAGCCAACACCTCTTGCAGAAGCAAGACAAATCTGCTAAGCGGTACTTTGTCACTCCAGAGCCACAGGTAGGAAAGGTGCTGGCTCTACACCATCAGGTTGGACATTGCCTTTGTGCACACCAGTGTCTTCCTATGGCTCACATGGAGACAAGTCACCTACTTAATGCTGTGCCAGGCACAAACCTGCCCGTAGCTCCCTGCACAGCTGAAATACAGCCCATGGGCTGCTTCTAGGTGAGGCAGCAGCTCCTGTTATGTTCCTCAAGCTGCAATACAGAGCAGCTGCCTCTCCACCATGCGGGAGTAATCTGCAGCTGTGTGAAGTGGCTGCTCCCAAAAGCTAGCTAGGAAAGCAGTAGGCATCTGGGCTGTAGAGCTGCAGGTCGGGGATCTGGGCTATATTACAGGATAGCAATATAATAAGCAAGGCACGGGAGAATGAGTGAGTTCTGAAGAAAGAGAGCAGGCAGGAGAGAGGGGGAGAGGAGGAGGAGTAGAAGGCACAAGCAGAACGGGAGGAAGTAAGTGGGAATCAGTTTAACCAAAAGACAACGTGGGAACATGTGGAAATCCCAACAATGAGAACACAGGCAGGGAATCAAAAGGAAATGATGTGAGCAACTAAATGAAGCAAGGTCAAGGTCAATTAGAGCTGACCTTGAAAACAACAGCAAAGGGCTGTCACTGTCAGCCCCATACTAACACACAGTTAAACTTCCTGGCTGATATTTTCAGAAGGGCAAGAGAGGGTAAGTAATCTGCTCCCTCAGCACATTGACAGCAAGCCAGGCACCTACCTGCTTTTTCTCAAGGATATACTCCACAGAGATGCAAGTTATTTCCAAAAACCTGTTGACATGTGTTAGAAAACAAGAACAAAACGTTCACTTAAACCTCTTGCTGGATTACTTTCTAATGTGCGGTAGCATCCAGAGGGAACCAAACTCAATTAGCTGCTATCTGTTAACTGTGCTTAGATTTCTCCTGAGCTTATCTATGCTTTCAGGTAATGAACTGATGTGACCATGCCAGCCCACATCTGATTCCTGATTCCATCTTGACAGCCTCAATGGAGCAATACTAGGGGTGGCAAGATGGAAAGCTAACACAGATGTCAACAGTAGAGATCATCCTCTCACCTCGCTATAAGGCAGCTGCACACTTACTTCTGCCCCATAGCGGATGGAAAGATGAGGGCACATTCCTCACCTGGTACTAATAACCCTCACATCCATTTTGTGGATAGCCATTAGCATTTTAAGATATTCCCATGTGCCCCTTTCTGCCTTCAGGCATATTGACACACTGTGGGAGTGGACTTCTGTGGAGGGACAGCCAGTCAGGGAGCTCCAAATCCAGCTGGATGTCTTTCCACATGTATTTTCAAAAAGAGAAAAGCAAGAGACTATTCATTATTGTCAGGCTTTCATTGTTTCACCGTAAATGGCTTCAAAATTCCCAAGCTTGACGTACCTTGGCATAGCTTGGCATTTCTTGGGAAGAATTGAAAGCAGAATAAAACAATTGGTTCTGAAATTAATCAGAACTGTTGTTGTGTTTTTACATCACTCGCCACAGTTTGGACTCAAGAATCTCATGTGTTCAAACATTTCTTGGTATTTTTCAGTGCAAGCTGAAATTCCACAAGTCAGGAAATTAAAACAATAGGGGTTAGAAAAATAAAAGGAAAAGGACACCCCCACCCCATTTTTTAAACCTGAAGCACTTACAAAAAGCATAAGGGTTGGAAAGACTATGCCATCCCAAAGAGCAGAGGAAAGCACAGAGTTTCCATGCTGGTGTTCCATTTGCAGAGCTTTCCCAAGCGTCAGCAATGCAACAGAGCTCTAACATAGATGCTGGTGGAAATATTCTAAAGCATGTAAAACTACAGCACAAATTCCACCTAAAATCAGTGGGGTTTGCGCATGCAGGTGTCAGAGACTCTTCTGGAAATTGTGCATCTTCTATGACTGACACCAGCAGAGCCGTGCTGTCTCTTTGAGGGGGTTGCAAGAAGTCAGGACCCTGCAGCTGGAGGGATTGGCAGGGCAGGGGAGCGGAGACAGCACGCCATCAGGACAATGACGCTACCCAGAGCCAGAGTTCCCTGTTGTGTGTTACACAGTTGCTTGCCAGAATTTCACTTGCTTCCCAATTTTTTTATTACCTTTCACAGCAGCAGTGATTTCCTTTGGAAATGGGCTCTTTAAGGATTTTTGCAAGAAGTCAGTGTCTTGTGCATCCAGTTTCTCTGTTTAGAGAGATCCTCAGAGATGCCAGGAGGTCTCTTTGTCAGAAGCAAATCATTTTACAGTGTTCAACATGCTTCATTAAGCCAGTGATACATACAAAAGTGCAACAATTCTCTTGTCTTGTTGCTGCGTTCTTGTAGACCTTAAAAAATCCACTCTATTTTCTTGGGTGGCTATTTAACTGGAAAAGCCTAGGCTTCACAAATCTTTCTTACTTTTTCAGTTTGCAAAGCCATCAGTGCTTTCTATATAGCAGTTTCAACACAAGGCGTTTGCCTTGTCTGGTCCTGAAGATAACGGGTGTGCGCATACCAAACTGAGTGCAAATGGTACCATTCCCCCAAAGCTACACCCAGCACAGAAAATGAGTTAAGTCTGTTTCCTCTTTTGCCTGTTATTTCATAATGGCAGGCAAGGAAAAGAAGAAGGAAAAAAGAAGAGTCTAAAATGACAAAACGTCATTGTAAGATCTTCAGTCTTTTAAGGAGATTGCAAAGGAAGATGACTAAAGCCAATAGTGAAAAATAAATCTGAGTATTATGATAATACTCTATGACTTTAATACCCCCAAGAACAAATTTTGACATGCTACTTCTTGGAAACAACACATTATTTTCTCATTTTATTCTCGCTGTGGAAATCCTGTTGACACCTAACAGCCACAATGTTGTCTCAGTGGTAATATCCCCTTGTCAAGGAGCTTAGGGAGGCCTTTTGTGGCCTGTCTCTGTTCAATATCAATATTTGCTTATCAGCAAAGGCAGACCCAGCTCAACTGGCGTGGGCAGTATGGGGCAAAGAAATCCTGTGCTAATCCTCAAATACTATAGAGCCATCTCCATCTGAAAGTCAGTTGAGTTGGCATACTGTCTCCCTTTCTTATTTCCCTGAAGTATTGTAGTCATTCCCACCCCAAGCAATAGCGACACTAATGCTTCCATTAAAGCTAATACTTACACACATGCCATAGTAGATCCTTACAATTATATTAAAGAAAAGTAGGAGACACCAGTACAAACTGGTGAATTTGTAGAGATAAATGCTCTGCATGTTAAGGAGATGAAACTAAGAAGGAAGCAAGCAGGGCCTGAAGCCCCCATTTTTTCCCTTCCCAGTCTTGGATCTGACACAGTTCATGTCCTGTGTTTGTGAGTAATACTCTTAAGTTTCCTGCAGTAACCATACAAGTCCTGATTTCATGGTGATAAGAGTGAAAGCGCTAC
Organism: Pandion haliaetus; assembly: GCA_013401275.1. Lineage (NCBI taxonomy): Eukaryota > Metazoa > Chordata > Aves > Accipitriformes > Pandionidae > Pandion > Pandion haliaetus. The sequence continues at coordinate 133,252 of VYZV01030634.1, read as the reverse complement.
CAGGCATGCCATTAATAGAGCAGGGATTTCCTTCAGCTGAGAGACACGTTGCTTTGAAGAGTGCTGATCTGAATAAAATCAAGAAGCTGGATGTATTTAATATGTAGGGCCTGCCAATATACATTAAGGCTCATCCAGATAAAAAATGCCTGAGGGACTGACAGCTCACAGGTTCTCAGAGGAAAGTGGAGCAGCCTGCCCAGTGCTAATGGGGCTCCTGTCCTGATTATGATCACATACTCTTCCTCATTCCTATGCCATTTTCTTTCTACTGTATTCCAATTCTGCCACAATAGACTGGCTATTCAAAATGCAGGTAAATAGAATATTTTGTTACTATAGAGTTAACTAGGTATGTTGGGGGAAAAATAGATAATTATTAATTGATAATGATAAGAAGGATTTTCTGTTTGAAGCACAAATTGTATTACTTATGTTTATAAGACAAAAATAGATTGCATGTTTCCAAATAACGTATCTTCAAACACAATTCTGCAATTCTTGCATCAATGCTTTTAACTCATTCTAAAATGCCACAAAAATTCAATTTCTTTCCCAAATGTTCTATGCTTCTGGGGGTTAAAAAGTTTTCTTTCAAACATCTGAAGTCTTCCAAACCATCTGTAGTGCTAGTATGCTCCATCTAAGTTTTGCTGCCATTTGCATCCACCCCTTTTCTCCCCCCTGCACCATTCCAGACACCACCCTATCCCAGTTTCCTAGATTTTTCCTGTATGGCAAGGAACCCCTTATAATACTCGAGATTTACTTAACCTAATGGTGTGAACAGCAGACACCTGGAGAAATAAAGCCTGCAATTTGCCTTTGTGCAGCAAGGTGCCCATTTGCTTTCTAGCCATATGTGCCCATCTGACGTAGCAGCACTTAATACAAAGAGAAGAACAAGCTGAGAATTTGAGCACACTTACTGATTTATTTTGATGATGGAAGAGAAAGACAATGTTTTACTGCACTCTGGGGAAGATTTCTGACACAACTGTAAGACAGCTTGATGCCAAATTCTTTTGTGTGATGTAGCAGCGGGTAGATTGGCTAGCTAGACTATTCTCTGCAAAGAGGCAGAGAAGATGGGGATTGGTAGACCTTCATCTGGAGCACTGTAGGGGTCCAGCTAGCTATGTCTGTCTCAAGCTCTGTGATGACCAGCCCAAACTGTGCTGGATAGTTGTAGGAGATGTTTTTCTTCACTTTTTTGCATCATTACTATTGATCACATGGAGACACATGAAAAGCTGTGTGGGTTTGTGTAATACATCCCTTTTGCTCACACCATGTTCCCACACATTTCTCACCCCAGCAAGGGTGACTATTCCCTCTCCCAGAGTTGGACTGAGCACCCTGCTCTTTGTACCATTGCCAGTGCCTGCTTCCCAGCTGCAACCTCACAAATGTCCACGAGATCCTGCTCTAGCATGGTTGCAGGTTGGAGCTGCAAGCCAAATACATTCATGGTGCCAGCAGGAGCCTGTGCAGGACAGTCAGTGGGCGGGAGTTTCGCTTCCTTAATAAAGCATCTGGCCAGGTTTCAAATGCCATCTATGTCAGCTCTGTAGGAATACTGTGTTGACAAAGAGTTATATCACCAGAGGTGCACTGCTATGATTAGAAAGTATGTTTTAAAAGCCTAATAATAAATTATTTCACTAGCTTATGTCACTAACTCTCCTTTATCAAGTTGCCTTCTCTCCCTGTTCCCATCTGCTTGCCTATCCAGCCTTTGCATTCATGCTGGATGGTGTAGGAGCCCTCCATAGTTGGCTCCAAACACCAGAAACTGTTTAGGCAAAAAGCGTCAGAAAACATAATACACAAGAGTGGGAACTGGAACAGATTCTGGACCCACACACAGTCCCAAGAGAGTAGGCTGGTGAGCTGGGCCCAGACATAGAAATAGAGCACAACACAATTTTAACAAAGTCCTCTGTCCATCAGCTTGGGGAACAGTCAATGTTTGTGCCTCGGTTTCCCCATTTAAGAAGACAAGCTTTGTTTTGTAGAGTGCAGAGCTATTGTAAGGCTCAGCTCACACACCTCCATGCTGCACCACTGAACCAAGCATGAACAGCTTCAAGGGCTCCATTCCCCCTGCTGATCAATAGCTGAATTGCACAGCTTTTAAGGGTTACAAAATTGGCCAGCCTTATTTAAGAACCCAACCATCAAGCCTTTCGAGGGCTGGCAAATATGTAGCCACCATGAATGGAGGGAAAAAAAAAAGAAAAGCAGCTTTCTTGGAGAAAAAAAAAAGTAGCACTTAGTTACAAAATGGTTCTGGGAATGTAAAGGATCGAGCTGCACAGCAGTTTTGGTTTCTCCTTCTCCCATACTCACAGAACTTCTTTCCCAAGCCTGGAGAGAAGGACAGGGAAGAGGGGAAGGGAGAGCACACGGCAGCTCCGCAGCCGGACAGCCCAAGCAGGACGCAGTGCAAGGAACTTGAGCAGCATGTGTTGGCCTGAGCTCTTGCTGCGTGCACACACAAATATGGTGTGACTAACTGGTTACAGAGAGCACAAGCATTGCAGCAGGTAGAACACCAATGGGGGCATCCTACAAATCTCAGGCAGAAGTTATCCAAGAGCCACATGGAGGCCTCCCTTTCTGCTTGTGTGTCCTGACTAGCAGGACAGGTAGGCAGTCGCTATTTATGTATATTTAGATGATGAAATAGTATTCCTACTCCTCTGTGGGACAATCTACTTGATCAGAGCTAAGCGGTACAGCCCCACGTGACTGAAGCTTACTGATAGAAGCCACTTTTACTGTGGATATGTATTTACAGAAAAGAAGACGGGTCCAAAAGCAGACTGTAAGATCAGGTGAAGAGTCCAAAACAAACTCAACAGAGCTCTGAGTAATAGCTACAGAGCTGCATCGCTCCACTGTGTTTATTTTCAGCTCTTGCCCAGATCCAGTGCCTGAGCCCTCAGATTCATAAAGGCCAGAGGGTTTAAAACTTTGCATGTTGGAACCAGCCACCTTGTAACAACTGCATCACTTTGTCAGCCACCATTTGGGTTAAAAAACCCCTCCAAAACCGAACAAACCCTAAACAAACCCCAGGGCACAACTTCTTAGCTTCAAGATTTCAGAGGCTGGCATGGATGGGGAGGTGTTAACTACAGCAGGCTGAGGAAGTATGTTTATTCCCTGCAGCTTTGCCCAGAGCTACACTCCCATGGAGCCTGGCCTCCCGCTGTTAAGATGACAAGACAAATTCTGCCTGCACTTACACTTGAATATTCAGTGTTTTCTGTAGGCTTAGCTGAAGTGCAGAACTGATATTCCTGCATGTTGCAGTATGGTAGTCACTGCATTAAGACACACAAAACATTATTCGCTATTTCAAGACCGCACACAAAAGGAAATGAATCTTACAGTTTTTGTGGATAGAAAGAACAGTTCCTTACTCTATGTTTTTTTCTTATGGACTTTTTACTTTGAACAAGTCACTTTAAGGCACAAAGTAGTTGTGTGTCTGGTTCTATAATGATATTTCTGTTAAATAAAGCATGCAAAGGCTAAATTTGGTCAAGTTTGAGAGAGACTGAGATGCATGGTCATGTAAATACAGATTGTAGAGGTGTTCTATAATATACAAAGTAAATATGGCAGCTGTTTAAAATTAAATCTACCTGAAAACTGTATTACTTTTTAACATGGAAGACTATACAGAGTTCTCAGCTCACATGAGAGCTAAGGTCACCAGAGTCCGGTTTCAGAGCTGATCACTGCAAAACCTGTTGTGGATACCCAGAAGACATTAACTGTGTAAGAAAGTAGTGCATGGGTGATCTTTTATAAATAAGCCAGGTTAGACACAAGGACTTTTATCCCCTTTCCTATCTACTCCAATGCAAACACAGTATCCATACATGACCCAGAGAGTCATGGGGTTATGAAAATCTGGTATCATCATTCAACTCCATAAAGGTAGTTGATCACCTTCACATGTTGGTGATAGACCCTGCACATTCACATGTGTTTTCTTAAGAACTGCAGAAGAACCCTGGTTAAATCACTTCATATGGAAATCCACATATAAAACCAAGGCAAGAGAGGGTCATATCGTGAGTAGTGCTATTAATGTACACTGCATGATAACAAATACATAAAAGTCCTTCACTATTATCAGCTTAATCACTTGCTCTGTTCTTGCTTCAGCTCCCCATCATTAGCATCTCATTCCTGAAAGAGGATAATTGCTTTGGATCTCTTCAATTACTACTAAAGCACTGCAGAGCACTTGTAAAAAAATCAAATAGATTTGAAGACCAGGATCATTGAGCTCAGCCTCCTATGTAGTGCAGCTTGTGTAGTTTCTCCTGCTGCGAGTTTGTAATTTCTGATTGGAAAACCAGCTCCGAGGCTAGTTTGTAAATACTCACCATTGTGGTCCAAACCAGCCCTGTATCTAAGCCATCTCCACTGCAGCAAGAGCAAAGCAGCAGCTCCCTGAAAGCCTGAGTGAAGAAAACAGCATTTCATCCAGCCGTGATGATCCCCCAACTTCAGCAGGAACCGCGTGACCATACGATATCCCAGCGCAAAGACACTTGCTTAAGCACCCCAGAAAAGCTCAGATGTTCACGCTGTAAAGCGGCGGCTGTCTCTTGGGTAGCTAGATCTTGAGCAGCAGCTGCTGCCAGTGCATCATCTTCAGGGCTAGTCAGTGCCTGGCAGCAAGCCCTACCTGAGCTGATTTTTCAGTCTGTGCTACCCTGAAGGTTGAACAAGAAACATTGCCAAGCAATGCAGGAGATGGCAGCTGGTTTGTCAGCTTTGGCCCTGCCCTCCCTCTGCCTGTTCGTCACTGAGCCTCACGGCAGAGCCTGACGCCTAGGGTTGCTGCCAGCCGTGGCCCACCTTCTTTGCTAGCAAGCAGCAGCAAGGCTGCAGACTTTGATCAAACTGTTGGTCTTTGCTGGCATCTCTGTGCCATCACAGCACCTGCCTGATGCTCCTTAACTCTAATGAAGCAGCAGCAGGAACCTTCTGGCTAGAGAAACTGTGTTGGAGAACCTAGGGAGTAACTAAGTATTCCCCACCTAGCAAGTATAACAACTGCTCTGTGTTAGCAAAGAAACATGAGTTTTGCCAAGAGGAAGTACAGAACTTGCTGTTATTTAAAATGGACTCCCTGGCTGTATTTTGGGTTTCAGAAGTGCTCTTTAGAGGCTCACAAAGATTTACTGCTGATGATTTTTCCACCTCCCCTCCAGCTGCTAGCCCTGACCATACCCTGAAACAGGCATGTGCTATGCTGTCTTTGTAAAAAAACAAAAAAACAAAAAAACAAAAAAAACCAAAAACAAAAAACCAAAACAAAAAAACCACCCCCAAAAACCAAACAAAAAAAAAAAAACCCCAGAGATTTTCTTAACTGCCCATAGCCCATGGGGTCTACCACTAAAATGAAAGACAACTGAAGAGTCTATTCATCCTTTACCACCTACTCGGCTCTGGGAAAATATACTGGTCTTTCAGCATTGTGTGAAGGTAACCAGCTATCACTTCTATTAGTCCAAGGTGTGGGAGGCTCTTGAGAAAGTCACAGTTGTAGATGCTTCACTAAGAATTAAACCATATTGGTGTCCTCTCTGTTTTCAAGCCAGAGGACAACTACCTCAGAACTACCTCAGGGTCCTCAGTAGATCACAACCATCCAACAACCAGGAGACAGACTGACACAGGCAGAGATGAAGGTGTAGGTTCTTCCAAACAGAAGCATTAAGGTCTTATCATCTGTGGCTGTATGGGAAGAATTACAGCACAGGGAGACATATGGAGCCAGGCTAAGAGCGGTCTGGTTGAAAATTTTTATATTTTTAAGAGTAGGTTGAGAACCAGACTGCTCATTTCAAATAAATTTTACCATTTCATAATATTTTCTGCTCCAAAAAAGCACAACAAATATTCCAAAATTTCCTGTAACAGGTAGATGTTGTATCAAATATCGCATTCATTCATAGGCTTTCTTTTCCAAACAAATTTTCAAAGATGGCATTTCCAGAGCCTGTTTCTCAGCCAATGAGCTGTGGTCTTTCAGTGGAGAGATGCTGCACTGAAACATTGCTGGCTGACTACTTTTAACAGTGGGGTTGAAGGAGCGTTATAAGGTTTGGATATCACAAGTTAACAGCATGTTACTGTTATTATTTATTCCAGGCAACCAAAGCTGGCCTCAAAACTTTTCTGCCTGAAAGATGAAATGCCACAGCAATGCAGAAACTCATGTCTTCTATCTTCTTCTGATTACTGCATTACTTTTACTGAACATCTACCGAACTCCAATATTGTGTGCAAGTCAGCAGAACAGAGTGTACAGAAAAACTCGCAACGCTACTTATTCAACTGGCAACTATCTCAGAAAGCAGAGAGTCAATTCCTTCCCTTCCAGCTCAAGCAAAATTCTCATCAACTTCAATGGAATTCTTGCTGAACTAAAAAAAAGTTTGGGGTTTGGATCTGAACCCTCTCTCTTTCTGACCGCAGCAGAAGGCGGATAATCTTGCACGGCTAGCATGACTTTTGTGGGAGATGCCAGCTAGTGACTGCAGAAGATCTGCGACTGCTCTGGGTAACTAAAGGCACTGTCCTGTTCTTTCTGCGGGTCGCTCCTAGGGAGGGGACAATAGCTACGCAGTCTGTCCCTGGGGCTCAGCAAAAGAGGCGGCACTTTCATTCAAGACAGAGGCATGACTTGTAAAGCCAGAGGCCTGTGACCTGTGACCAAGTCAGAGACATCAAAGTATCTTCCTGGGAAAAGCCTGCCTGCACGTTAGTAGGGATTGTCAGCTCTAGCTCTTGACAGGCACCGTCCCCTCCTATGCTTAGTGTTTCTTAGGAGCCGGCGCATTGAGTGGCCTCAAGAAATTCTCATACATGAAACTGCCCCTGTGGAGAACAGCGGGGGAAGCCCTGACTGAAAGGCTCTCTTGAATTATTAAGGTTACCCAGAGTAAACCAGGGTAACCTTCATCTTAATTCCTGACAGCCTCTTTCAGTTTTAGTATGAAACAGCTACCCCCTACCTCGCCTACTCCTCTCTCTCATGTTAAAAGAAACTTCACAAGGCTGCTGAAGTAAGAAAGCCTGCCTGCAAGATTAACTAAATACACACAGGCCTATTTTAGATAGATGCATCAAGCTAAATACAGCAGCCTTCAGCTGCTGCAGGGAGTGCAGCATTTCATCCAACCCCTCTCGCCAAAGCTCATTAATGCTTTAGCAACCAGAAAGGAAATATAGGCACTGAATCTCACTTGAAGCAGCAAACCCAAAAACTTCAGGGCTAAAAAAAAGAAAAAATGCTTCCTAACTTGTCACATTATTTGGTTTTGTCAAGCCCACTTCAGAAAACAGCTGAGTGTTTCCCTGCCCATGTGTTGTGCCCACAGTTCCCGGCAGGTGCCTGTGATGGGCACAGTGTGTCAGAGGTACATGCAGTGACTCAGGGACAGAAACACCCAGACCATCACCTCTAGGACCACGTGATCATTCTTCATCCCAGATTTCCATTGTTTTGTCCACTGCACTACAGTAGTGGTTATAAACAACTGTGCTGTGCTGATAAGTTGAATGAGAAAACTCCTGATTTTCTTGACTTCTTTCTCTGAGGAGGATCTATATTTTCTAGGATCTTCCTCTGGAGTTTATCAGCTTGTTCTGCAGAGTCAAGCAAAAGTGTTTCTTTGACATGTTCCTGGGCTGCAATGTACCACAGGACTGTTCAGCCTTTTCTCTAAGCCCAGCAAGTCACAGATTAAAGTTGGGGAGGAAAATGACAGCGTAACAGATATGTTCATTGTATTATACAAAAGAAGACAACCACACAGGGACAAGATACTCTATATTAAAAATAATACATTTTATCCAAAAAAGGAGTGTTACTATACTTTAAACAACAGATTTTAAAGGTCTGAATCATCTTGGAGCCAAATGTTCTGCTGCTATTGGGTTTGCTTTTCTAATAGTCATATGTAAATATGCTTGTGTTTGCTTACAAAGTTAATTTAGTACTGGTGAAAGTCTACCAGTACTCCTAGATTAAATATATTTCGCATCGGCTACATAAGAGGTATGCCGTAAGCATTTCTGGCTGTTTTTTTCCACTAGGCTTGGAAGTCCTGAGTCCCAGGGGAGTGGGACTTTCTCCATTCACTTGGATGGAAATGAGGCATCAGTTAACCTCTTATTCTGCTCCAAATAATGTGAAGAGTTTTAGCTATCACTTTTACCAAAAGTGGCTTATTAGTATCACTTCTTAAACAGCATTGTAGCATTAAAGGGCTAGAACCAGCAAGGTAAATAAATATTTCCTTCTGTATTTGTGCCATTGTCAGCTAAATGTAAAATTAAATTGCAAATTAAAATGTAGGGCTTGAGGTAACACACTTTTCACACTCGAGGGAGCTGAACAGCCATTTCAAACCACGAAGACCTGGCTGAAGACACTGGTTGCCATCTTTTAAAAGGAGTTGGTATGTGTGTGCTTGCTCCTCTGTACAAGAAGAAATAAGGAAGCCAATGCTTTTTCATGCTTCCTAGTTGAAGTATACAGGGAAGAAGTGCTGGCTCTGGTTCATGCTGAGACCAGGAAATAAATCAGCCCCCCCACAATGTTTGGCAAAAATGAAATTTCTTTCTTAAAAAAAAAGGCACACCCCTCTCCCCCACTTTGTACAGCTCTTCACCTGTCTCTCCAGTCCTTCCATTTTCCTCCCTTTAACATGGACTCTGACTTCTTTTTCTGACCCATAGGAAAATAACACTGCTAGTGTTCTTCAGGCTGGAGTATTGTGCAAGACAGCAGCTGACTGTCTTGTTCATATCCTAGTCTGATAGTTTACAGCAAAATTTGATGTGCCTTTAAAAACAACTGCAGTTACTCTCTCAAAAGTGATTTGAAGGCAATACTCCCAGTTCCAGGAAGCCTGGAAAGGGGTCTTTGCTACCCCATCCAATCTGCTGTGTTTCCTCCCCATGACAGCCCACCACAGGTCACCCTAGGAAGCAGACGAACTTTTCTTCCCCCTCATGTCACTCTGGTGGCAGTGCAGATTTCAGCTCTTTGCAGTGGAGCACTGTCACCAGGGCAAAAGATCATTTCCACCCTGAAGGCCACATCACAGACCCTTTCTCCTACTTTTCCAAGGCCATATCATTATTTTTTTTTCCCCCTTTATGAGCAGGGTCTAAATTACAAGCACATGCCCTGGGCCATCTTTCCTGTGGCCAGGGTAGTCTGCTAATGGCAGCAAAGTCATAGTGTACCCTTGCTTTAGTGTTGGATCTGCCTAGACAGAGTAAGATTATTTCTCATTAAACAGACAATAGATGAGTGTCTGGAACCCGACAGCCATTAATACAGGCATCGTTAGTTCTACATAATACAGTTATCAAGGAAAACGAAGGGATTATAAATATATACGAGTCTACAGTACTGAACTGGTAACAGATCTGCTACAATTGCTAATTAGATCTCTGCTGTTTGTCAGGATTCAAGAAAAATACCTTGACATTTTCTAGTCTCTAGATGAGGTAGGAGAATACCATGACAAACCATGAAGGATGGGAAGAAGTGAAAAATTATCCAGACTGGAGAGAGAGCATGGCTTCCCCACTGCTTAAACAGAAAGGAAACCATTTTATCCCACAAATAAGGGGCATATCTAGAAATTAGAAGGTTTCTATTTGGTCTTACCGAGTCTGTTTGAAAACTTACGATCCAGGGCTTTGTGCACCTGTGGGGATGTAAGCCAGCTGAAAATACGGAGGCCTGAGGGGAGAAGAAAAACACTGGAGTGAGCGAGGGGGAGGGATACAGGAGGCAGAGCAGTGATGTTGTTTAAAAGAGAATGCTCTTGCAACAGCTCTGAAAATGCCCTAGGTGTTTTTGTTTGACATTGAGTTAGCAGTTTCACTTACCAATAGATTATCAGATCAAGTCACTGCACCTTTATCAGCTATTAATTGTATCTGGGCCAAGGCAGCTCTTTGTTATGCCCATCTGGGAATTCTGGGCTTATTTGCTTAGCGATTAAAGTGGCAAGAAAGGGATTTTTAGCCTAAAAACTTCAAAAAACCCCCCCATCCTAGAGTATTTACTGCAAAACCTGACATTCTGGAGAATTTCCAGGCTGACTAGAAAGTGATGCTACAGCACTATAGACAGAGCAACATCCTCTGAGGAGAATGCCACAATACAATACACCAGTCACTGTGCAGTAAGAACCAAACTTGCTTTTTTTTTTTTCTTTTTAAAGAAGGATAATAGGTGGTGGGTTTTTTTTTTTCCTTTTTCTGGAAAGTGCAATGTAAATGACATAAATACAAGGAATTTTTGGAAGGTGGAATGAGATTTGCAAGGCGGAAAAAGCCCAAATTAAGTGTTAAAATTAAAGCAACAAGACTTTTTATGAAGGATTTGTATAAGTTAAGGGCACTGTTTCAGTCCTCTAGGGTAGACTTTGATATACTACAAGTCTCATAAAAGCAACTCACACATCACATGCTAAAGAAAAAAAAAAAGCAGAAGAGTGAAGAGCCAGAGAAAAATGGGAAAAATGGTACCCTTTCTCAGGGAGGAAGGATGATGTGGAGGACACTATGGATAGTTTGTTGTAATTAACATTGATACCAATACAGAGCACAAGTTTTGTATCCCATCATGCCTCTCATTACTAGAGTACATACCCTCCTAACCTCCTCCCAGGAAAATGATATCATTGCATGAATTAATCATCTGGGCAATTAATGGCAAAAGCGACCTCTGGTTTCCAGCACAGTCTCTGGCACCAGTGAATTGGCAATGACGTAAGCTTCCCTGGGAATACGCTGGCATTTTGCCTGTTCCTGAGCCTTGCTCTTGACTCTGAGGGCAGAAGCAAACAATGTAGTCACCCAAGCAGCGATAAACGCTGCAAGCGAATGCCAGCCTGCTGCCGCTGCAGCATCAGGGGAATGCTCCTCCTGCCAACCCCCCCCTTGTGCCTCTCCCAAGGAAGATGTGTATCCCGAAACAGGCAAGCGTGAACAGCTTCCTCTGATGTGCAGAGAGATGGACTCTCCAGGTGTGCCGAGTATCTGTCCCCTTTTTAGGAAGGAGAGACTCCTGCTCTGCACCTGGAAGCTATGCAGCCTTTTGCAGTACGTGAATAAGCAAGTTATTTAATTATTCCTCTGGTGCTGGGGCAGAGGTAATGGGAGAGAAGTTTATTATACTGGGGAGTTTATTTTCATATGGCCAGGCTTGTTCTGCTTGATTCTTAACTCACTCTGTTGTTGTGAGTGCTTTGAAAGTTGGAGTCAAACTCAACTATGACCATGTTTTTTCTAACTTAGAGGAGCTGAAGGATGGGAAAGGCATGAGAAATCAAGAGGCAAAACCCCACTAGCTTACAGTATATGCCCTGTCTTAGATCTGTTTTTCCATCAGCTATTCCAGGCGAGATAAGGAGAGCATGGATCTAACCTACAGGAATCTGCAGCACATTCCCTTTGGGTTTTCTATCACCAAATAGAGTTATCCTCTGTAAGGTGGAACCTTTTTGTACCTGTACCAGGTGAGTGCCCCTTTGGCACATGCACAAGCTGTGAGACAGAGGGGGTCGGACTCAGCCCACCACCCCCAGCAGCACATCCCACAGACTTCGGGAGAGCTTGTGGGTGGAGGGTAGATGTGAGCATTGAGGTGCTCTCTGATGGGAATATCAGTCATGTTTGCATTTTCCCATCTTCAGGCCACGTGAGAAAACCACAGAAAGGAAAGGAGTTTGGGTAGGGGAAAGTTGACCCCTGATGTAAGAAATTTGGTGGCAGGGAAGGAGGAGAACTTATCTGGGGGCAAACAGGTTTGGTAAATGCAAGACAAGCCATTTTGTTGCTTTTTGTGTGGGGCTTTCTGCCTTACTGCTCTTTTTGGAGGGAGCCTCTGACTATTGCTTTCTGAGCAAGCAGAAAAGGCATACCTCCCTCAGCACTCATCATAAGAGTTCGTTTATGACTGAGATGAGATATCCACAGGTGAGTAACATCTTTGTCTCAACAACACTTTCCTCTGGATCCTGGCTTAAAAAGAATGAGGTGGTGAAAACATATAAGAAGCAGCTAAACCTTTTAATGCCTTACAGCAAGCTGCGATCCTCATTCTGGTTAGTGACTGGGCTAAGGTTACCCAGCTCAGGACAGCCTTGTCTTAAAGGCTTGCAAAGATTAAGCTGCAGAAGTGCAATTACAGCATAATCACTGCAAACATTCCCTGTCTACATGGAAAAATGCCACTTGTCACATTTGTAATCCAGCTTCCCCCACCTGTGCTGTCTGTTTAACAGTTACTTGTTATGAGAGCAAAGGCAGTGAAACAAAAGGAAGGGCAGAGGCTAATTTGCTTGATGTGCTCCTGCTCTTCCAGATAACATTATTTCATGGGCTCTAACCTGATCCTCAGAGATGCTCACCCCATCTTTGCATCATTGAAAGGGAGACAGCAAATCTGTGAGAGCAACTCAATAGGTTAGCACTTTAGAAGCAGGCAAACAGGACAGTTTGATCATCAGTTCTTCTAACTAGTCAGATAACCTGTCCTGATTCCACCCTTTGCGTTCCAGGTGTAGCTGGCTCAGCAGATAGGGTTAATCCACTTTCCTACTCACTTGCACTCTCCATGTTAGAGAATCTGAGTACACAGATTGCTTGCAATTTATCTCCACCTGCCATGACTAATATTCCAGTCTGACCTCCTCTTTCCCATTTTTCACATCTCGCTGCAGATCTGGTACATACACAGATGCACACACACTTGCTCTTTTTTTGTTTGCAAACAGCTGAGACCCTCAGCATTTGCATTTTCAATCAAACCAGAAAGCACTACTGTTTTTCCCACATTGCCCATGAGGTAATTTCTCCCTTTTGACTCCTCTCGTTACATTTATAATGCACAGGCTTCATACATTGCTGCTCTATCCACATAAAATACAGGCATCTCTGAGCAGACATGCACAATGAACATGCAATGTTATAAACCCCTGCAGCACATAAAAAGACAAAGGCACACGCTACATGCACTGAGCAAGTGCCACCGCACACATTCCTGTTCCCTCCAAACCCTGCAGAGTGCTTTCCTATAAACAAAACCACCCTTACAGCACAGGGTCAGCACACAATTCTGGCAAAGCTCGTTCCCACTCGCTCCCTTACCTTTCCTTAGTCTGCTAATCCAGGGGCCCTGGACCGATTTGCTTTCCCTCCTGCACACAAACTGCCAGTCCCTCCTGCTTCACATTCACAGCACACTAGCAGGATTCACCGTCATCCTATTCTGCTGGATCCTTATCACCCTATTGGCCAAAGCCAGACAGTAAATTCAATTAGGCTCCTCCTTATAACTATATTATCACAGGAACAGGATGAATAATTTAGTAAAACAACAAGGGTGTGCAGGCTCTGGTGTCACAGACTTCAGCCCCACTGGCAGGCTTTTATCAAAGAGGCGGGTACAGAAACCAGAATCTGCCACTCTCCTGAAAATGAGACCTTAGATTACCCACTTGTATTTCCCATTCCATCCATCTTGTCCTCCTCCCCCTAAAGCCATAGCATTCCCTTTCTATTGTTGTACTTCCATCCCCAGCCCACAACACAGTATTTCCGTGGTGAATAGTCATTACCACCTCAGTGGACACAGAGATTTCTGTCCAGGCAAAACGATACTGCAGCACATCAAACACTCGGCCTCTTTGCTGAATGCAAGACATAAGAAAAGAATAAAACCATCCTGCAGAAGGGAGTGACAAGACAAGCAGATCACAAGGAAATGGGAGACTCTGCCTTGTATCATGATATCTTCTGTTCAGCAACTGTGCTATCATCCCATCAGTTCAGACACCCAAGGGATGTAAGTACATGGTTCCTGAAAGAGAAAAGCTCATATGCACACTGCTTGGGGACTGTGATTTCACATGCCTGCTGTGGGAGTTTGAATCCCCACATCAAAAAACCACACCAGAGTGGCAGTTTTCCCCCAGACCAAAAGACTAAGCTGTTCCATTTTGCTTTTTATTGCATTTTTTTTCCTGACCAGAAATTTGTAGTGACAACTAACTATACCTACTTTCCACAAAATGAACACTGCTCTTTTTCCTCAGGTGATGCTTTGTTTGAAGAGTTACAGAGCACTGCAGCTTCCCTTAACAGGGTCACCACTATCCAAGTCAAGCCTCAGACCACCTCATTTGCCTGAAGAGTTTTTGTTATGGGACCAATGCTGGAAGTAGAATAGCTCAGTGGGACAACCCCTCCCACCCCCAAATCAGACCAAGCAGCCAGCAGGGCTTTTTAACGACCATTCACAGCAATATTGAAAGCTATTGCTAATACATGTCCACCTGCACAGTATTTACAAAGAGCCATATCATTCCACCATGACTGAAAAACAAATAGGCAGGCTGAAGAAACCATTCTTCATTCCTTATAGGAGCCTGAGTCCCTGTGTCCAAGAACACCCTTTGCACTCTGCTTTCCCTGTGCCAATATTTACTCAGCAGAGTCTATATACCTACTACCATAATAATGTGAGGTTCAAATTTGTACTAGAGCCCAAACTCCTTCAAGCAACTCCTACACCAGCTCTCGGTTTGGCTCATCTCCCAGGACGGGCTGGCTGGGTAGCCCTTATCTCTGTCTCTAGAGGCAGCAGCGACATGAGGTTGAAGTCAAGCCTAAGTACCAGCACAGCTACAAAGGCAGACCACCGGTGACAGACCAGAAGTTTTCCTAAAGGCAATGTCTTTCTTCAGGCACTATCTTCACAGCAAAGGACTGGCAGGAAGCTGGGACAAGGCATGGCTATTGCCACCTTCTAAATTGCTGGGCTGTCTACCTGTCACAGCCCCAGTGGAGGATGGAGTCATGCTGCCTTCCCTGGGAGAACAGGGCACAGGAATAGTGGATGCTTTTGCCTTTCCCACCAAGTTCAAGGTGATCTAAGGAGAGAAAAAAGGTAAGAGTCTCAACCAAGTTTTTGTCTTTGTCTGTTATGAGTTTCTCTGCCACAAAAAGGGACAAAACTGCCCTCCTGCTCCTGAAGATGCTTCAGGATTCTTCTTTGAAAGAAGAATGCTCTTTTCCTCCTCCTCTTTCCCTCGCAGCCATCCAAACTTTTACGAGCTTTTGTGTTAAAGGAAACCTTGAATTATGCACTTGGTGATAGCTCCAGAGCAATTAAATTAAGCCACATGGCAAGCTGCCCAATGTCACTACCAAAACTCAGGGTGTTTTAGCATCATTTATTGAAGAGTTTTTACACGATGCTTGGTTAAATCACAAAAAGAGAGCAAATTAGGCTGTTGCCACGACAACTAGAGAATCTGCTCAAAATTTGGGAGATGCTGGGGAGGGGGGGAGAGCTCTTCAATGGAGACATCCACATCTTGAATACGGCCCTTGGTTATCAAATCCCTCTCAAGTTAATTCCTAGCATCAAAGGCTCCCTGACAAAGGGCTTAATAAATGGGAGCAAAGCTTTGGCTAAAGAGGCCACAAACCAACTCTCTCAGCACTAATATGAATTTACTTCTGGTGAGAGGTGCTCAGCTGAGAGGTCCACAGAGCAATCACAGAAGTGGCCGCAGTAGCACATAAACACACATGAGGCAGGGTGGGAGAAGTGGCAGGAGGCTTAATTGCAGACATGAGTAGAAAGGCAGATCATGACTGTGGCACAGTAAAGGTGAATGACAACTTTCAGTGTAGGTGGGGAGCGAGAGAAGGAAGCATGGTCCCAGCCGCTGCTTGTGGAAACCCTCTGGAAGTTGGAATAAGCTGAGCAAAGTCTCATACCAACCTCAAGAAATGAATTAAAGCAAATAAAAACAAAAAGGCAAGGCAAAAAGCAGGATCAGTGGTGTCAGAAGAAGCTGACAGGCTGAGCAAACAGAAGACAGGCAAAAGTTCTTTTGCAGGAATTCAATCCTTGATAGGATTGTTGAATGTTTTCCAAAGCTGGTTCTCTGTAATTTTTTTTTTCCAGCTAAAGATTTTTTCTGTTGTAAGCCTTCTAAGAAAAGTCACTATTTTAGTAGAAATTTTTCAGTGAAGTCTTTTGATTCTCAATTGCAATAGCTGAGGTATTTTGGGATGAAAACAAAGAGTGTTTCTTTGGAAAAATTTCAGAAAGCTTTGTAATTTACATGGAAGATGTCCCATTCCTCATAACTATTCTTTATCAGGCAATTTATTGCCATTGGAAACTCTGGTGTCCTTTGAAATGATGCCTCATTGTGCATAAGTCCCTTTTGGAGGGTAGGAACAATAAGTAGGAGCATATTCAAAATTAGAGAAAATTAAACACACAGGCAAATGGGGTAAACTGTGAAAGTTTCTACCCCTCCCTTTTCATCCCCAGATGAGAGGAACTGTGTTTAGTGATGAAAATAAGAAGCAACTGAGAAATTTAGGGAGAGATATATGATTGTATTGTTGTGAGTGTTATACTCCAAGTAGGATACTTGCCAAGGCAAAAGCATACATACTACAGGGATCCAAAAGTTGAAGAAATTATGAAAAACCCACTAATAACTAGTAAGCATTTTCAAGATAAGGACCCCTTTATCTGATGTCCTGTTCACCATTTGAGTCCCAAGATTGATTGTCAGTTTGCCGTACTTGGGATGTTGTGGCAATATTTCAGTACCCTGAGTTGGAGATGTTGATCTTCTGATGGGGTCTTCTTCCTCGTGCCTGGGTACCACTTTTATATCTTGCTAATAAGGTCCAACCTCTGACTGGTTGGAACTGAACATAAACTAAGTCTTTAATTGGTTATCTACTTGCAAATGAGACTGGCTATTTCTTTTCATGCCCCTTCCCTGCCCTCCCCAGCTAGTTTACCAAAGCCTTGCAAAAAGCATTTGTTAGCTAATGACATTGTAGCAGCAGGAGTAGGTCGGGATGCACACAAGCCATGTAGGCTTGTTTTGGACCAACCTCTCATCTCTGCCACATATGGTAGAAGTGAGCATTTCTTCATGCTGAATATACTGCAACACCCTCTTTAACAGCTGTCATTTTGGCAAACATGCTCTTGGGATGGTGTAATGGCAGCAGAGGCATTCAAGTGGAAGGTTGCACAGAAATAAACCTGAAGAATAGAAGACAGGGTGAGAGAGAGGAAGAGGAAAGGGCAATGCGTAGCAGAACAGGAACAGGCTCCTTAGAAGTGTCTGGGGGGATATTTTCTGAAGCGAGATGCCTTTGGGACAAGGTGCATTTTACCTAGTCAGACTAAGGCATTATCCTGGGGCTTCAATGCTACTGCGTATGTGTATGGCGGTCTCTATAAGCAGCACATTACCATCCCACTGAAAACATGTTTCAGTGTCCCAAACATGCTCCTAATTACAATAATTTTTCATTCTTCAGTGATAGTGACTTGTTATTTTAATAAACTTTTCAAGACCTTCTAGGTATCATGTCTTAATCTAGGAAAAAAACCAAATGTTTTTTCTATCACATTCTTCAGTAACATTTTTCTATAATTAGTTTATTGGTTGCAGTGACTTCTTGCAATCTCAAACACCACAGTAGTATGAGGTCTTAAAAAGCCATATTTTATCCCACTATGCTATTCTAACAGAAGAAAACAATCATCATATTTTTCCATGAGGCTCTGAGTGAGAATCTATTTAATAGCAATCAACTTTAAAAATACAAGTACACCACTTCTTCACCAGGTCACCTGCCATATTTTGAAAAACACTGTTACTAGGCTGTGGAGGTTTCCAAGGTGAAAAGAATATTCCTGTTTACTGATGGAGCAGGTTTCCCTCTCCCAAAGGTTAGAAAAGAGAGAGACATACCTTAA
The DNA here is from genome assembly GCA_013401275.1 of Pandion haliaetus. Taxonomy (NCBI): domain Eukaryota; kingdom Metazoa; phylum Chordata; class Aves; order Accipitriformes; family Pandionidae; genus Pandion; species Pandion haliaetus. The sequence continues at coordinate 115,368 of VYZV01030634.1, read as the reverse complement.
TTCCATGTCAGCATAGGCAATATCCCAAAGATTATAGCACTCATTTAGGATGCAGGAAACAGAGGGCCCAAACCTGAACAGAGCAAACTAGACACTCACCTACAGGTCCTCCCAAGGGCAGAAAGTAAGTGCACCAAGAGTTTATCAGCTCTTCAGAAACAAGACTATCATTGTACCTCCTGCATAAATTACTCTATTCTATAGACTCCTGTAACCTTGGGCCAAAGACTGAATGGCTGACCAATGGCCAAGACACTCATCAGAAAATGGGATTCATGTCAGTAGCTTGTAACTCACAAAGCACAGCTTTGACTTCTTTCTCTCACATCCCTGTTGCCTCTAAGATTATTTTCATCCAAACTACAAATCTTACACTGGACACATTTAACTGGAGATGGAAACATCTGCTTTTTCGTTTCTTTGCTTTCTTGAATTACAAAAACCTACTTCACCTTCCAGAGCTTTTAGCCCTTTTGGTAACTGGGGAGAACATCTGGTACAAAATCTGAGGCTAAACATCATGTTCAGAAGGGAGAGCTGAGGTGAATTCTTCTTTGGCTTCCTTTAAGCCAAGTGGCACTGCTCAATCACACAACGTAGCTAAGACAGCACAGGTAAGCTCTGTGCACTGACGAAATCTTGTTTCTTACCTCATTTATTCGCACTCAAGATGAAAAGTTCTGGCAATGCCAAAGGACTTATATTAGGGTGAAACTCGTGTAAAATTAAAGCAGTACCTTTATCCTCACCTTCAGCAGACAATCATCTAAAAATGGCCAGTGCAGATGACTTGCAATGGAGTAGCTCAAGAGAACCAAGAGCTGATTTGGCCAAATCAGCTTGCTACAGATAATCTGCTTCTTCAGGAGCCTCCATGATCTCACATCCTTCTCCTCCTCCTCCCTTCCCTGGTTGCCAGGCAACTACAAAAAAGACCAGAGAGCATGCTGGAGGAAACCACCCCACAGGGCACTGCGTGGGTTCGGGTACATTGCTTTGCGCAAACACTGGTTGTGGGGCAAGTGATGTATATCCATAAAAACCAAAATAAATGCCTTCAGACTCCAAGCTTGCTCCTGAGCTTTTTCTGGGGCTCAGCTGTTCCCCATCAATTCCGCAGATCAATAATTTAAGGAACTCAAGGGTAGAAATCACCAGCCTGTACAGCGGGGGATTTCACAATACCAGATACCCCATATAATTGTTGCAATGTCTCTGAGGATCACTGCTGTAGCTGGCCATAGCCATATGTTTACAGTACTGACTCAACAGTGTGTCCCATAGGGCAAATACAAAAGAAACAACTTTTTGGATCAGAAATCTGTTTGCTTATAAAATATCAGGCATTTTTTGATGAGTAGCAAGTGAGATCAGCCACTAGAAAGTGAAATGGAAAGCCCTGTACCAGACTCCATGAAGTTCCTTGGCCAACTTGGTGTGGGAGAGGCTGTCTCATTCTCCCAGGTCTATCCAGCTTCCTTCCCTTAGGGTTTATAATAAGCTGTAAGCACATGAACAAAAAACATTGGGATCTGATGTTTGGAGCTGCAAAAAAGAATACTTACACCCCAAAATGACATCATTAGTATTTCAAAATATAATTTAGTTTAAAAAATGGCGGCATCAACTAAACACAGGTACAAAGTCAGGTAAAAAAAAGTATCTGGAAGATTAGACACACACCTGTGACTTTACTTTCAAAATGATCTTAATGTGCAAAGTCTTATCCTGTGTAGGACTGAATCTAACAAGGAAGAAAAGAGAAGAAAAGAAACTTTCTATTTCAGCAACTTTAATATTACTTTGTTTCCTGTAATCACACTGAATTCTCTATGCTTTTCAGTATTCCAGGCATATTTTTGAGACCTATTACTGCACAACAAAATCTGTTGTTTACCCCTACCTCCATATGTCATGCCAGAAAGGCCATCTTTTCTAAGCAAAGTTTTCCATTTTTATTATGTAGTGTTCTGCGTAAAATGATAAAGGCTGTACCCTGAGGCCATTCAACCTAACAGCATTCACTACAGACTCTGAAGTCATAGTTTAGGACTGTATCCTCTTAACCATGTATCCCAAATATCTTGGGAATTTTCACAGTTTCCCTAAAAAACTCCCTCCCTCCCTGTCCTGCTGAGTGACCACTTGCTATTTCTATATAGTCAACAGACAAGTAATTACTACTGATCTAAATGACCCAGTCATAACCAGGCCCACACATTGCCCTTAGCTGAAAGGAGAAATGCTTCTACCTCCCTGCCACACACCTCAACCAAGGTTGAGTTTACTAGCAATGAGATAATTTAATGACTGCAAAGGTCCTACTCTAGGTCCTGCTGTTCTTGTTTGAGCCTTTCTTAAACAATTGCGTCCAGCCTTCAAGTTTACAGCTTATACCAACCATAAGAAGCAGATTTCTCTTCCAGTTCTCTAGCAGTACAATGCAGGTAGTTAATTTTTGTCCCTCTTTTTTTTTTTTCCGTGGCACATCCAAGGTTCCCTTATACCCCTGAGGTTACATTTTGGCTTGCTGCCTTTTCTGCTGAGGTTTGAAGCCCAAAGCAGTACTCTATTACAAAATCTCAATAGTACCTTTGCAGTTCTTGGAGTAGAAAATCGAAGTTTAGAGTGATTAAGGAAACTAGGATTTAGGAATAAATTTTTGCTGAGTTGTCCCTTTCTTCCTCTTAAACACCGCTTAAATTTAGTGCCTAAGGGTAAGAAAACAAAACATATGTTTTGATTAAGAGCTCATTTCAGCTTTTTAATGTCAAGGTGCCCCTGCTATTATGGAAAGGGTATGAACAAGATTATGAATTCTGGTAACTAAACCTCACTATTTTTTAAAATGGTCTATCATTTTACTGGCTCTAGAAGGAAAAGTCCTTAGAATAAGGAAATAAGGTATAAAAGGATTTCCTTGAAATAAATGGGTAGGCCAGATGGATGGACACATTTTTCTGCATGATACAAAGACCTTGACTACATACACTTGTGCAGCAGCATCAGCCGCAGCAGCCCAGCCAGGATCTGGACAGAGGCATATTTGACATTATCACAAAACCCAGGACATTGCAACAGGCAGGCTGAGGTGAGAGGAATAGTGTGTGTGTGTGTGGGGGCTGTGGGGTATGGGTAGAACAAGAGGGTAGGGAGGGAAATTGCACAGGGAGGGGAGAAGTGAGGTAGCAGGGTGGTGGGCAGGTGACAAGGAAGGACTCTGGTGTAGCCATGCAGGCTCCTTTCGTTTGAGGTGATTGAAGCCTTGCTCTGTGTGGAAGGAAGGCGAGGGAATAAATTCTTTCACAAGTGCACGCATCCTAGGGGAGCATTTCAAATAGCAGCCTGCAGTGGGCAAGAAACCACTGTATTTAAATACAGCTCACTTCCCAGGGGTATGGGAATCAAATGAGAAGCTACTTATAAGGCTGTAAAATGAAACCACATAAAACGTTAATAGAAAAGTCATGTTTTAATTTAGAATTACTGACTGACAAGAGAGCCAAAATACGAACATGTTCCCTAACATCGAAGGCTAAATGCCTTTCTCGGAGCATGTTAAAGGAGAAGGAGACAGCAGCAGCAGGCTTGGATGAAATTGAGAGAAAGCTGGGCACATGCTACAGCACCAGACAGAATTGCAAGGACCAAACAACGCAGCAGGACAGCACAGGTATTGACCACAATTCCCACTCAGTACCTTTGGTATCTCCTCTGGGGTGTCATAAATAATGTGACTTCAGGGTAATTTTGGAAATAGCCTGTTCTTCAAGGATAATTTTCTGGGATTAAGTCAGCCGCCCCTAACATTTCATAAGGTTATGTCCATGCAGCACCCAGCACCATGTGAGGGTGCCTAGAGTAGGTCAGGTCTGTATGCCCTCCCAGCTGTGTTACCATATGAGGGGCAGGGTCAGCCCACTCAGGTAGAGGAGCACACCGGAGCAGCTCAGGTCTTCCTGGTCCTGGTGCCACTGCTGTCACCCCAGCCCTGGTGCCCGCAGGCATGGTGTCCTGTGCCATGCAAGTACACTTCCACTTTCTCACAAGGCAGCAGCTCTAGCTTTAGGGACTGTGGTACAGATTAAGACTGTTTATGGCCTTAGTAGTAAAAAAATGTGCTATACGTTATGTCTATAAAGCATGTTAGTAATGGGCAACGATACCCCAACAATTTTCACCAGTTTTCTCCAGTACTGTCCCACAAATACACTTAGCAAAACCACATGGTAATGCTGTCTCCTGAACAGGAGAAAGCTTTCATATCTACAGCTCAGACAGACTTTGCACAGGTCCCTACCATGGGGTCTTCCCTATTTCTTAATTGTTTTGACTTCTGCTGTTCCCTAAATGACCTCCTGCCTGAATTACACAATGACAAAAATACAGATGTCTTTCCCATTTTCATGGGTTTTAAATTTATATCTTTGGTATATTTCTCTCTCTCTCCAGTTCCTTATGGTTTTGGATTGATTGTGTCTGGACAGATTCAAGACTTCTATACCTTCCAGACCCAGGACTCTTTCCCAGATGCCCTTAGACATCTCAGTCAAATGCTGTTTTCCACATAAGCTTCTTTCCTCTTCTCTGGTTCAGTAGGTTCTAAGAGACCCCAGAGAAGCAAAGACAACACCAAGAGCCCCAAGTGCTGTAGCAATAGCACCTGTACTTTCCTTGTGAGCATTGCTGGGCAATCCCTGCCCATTCCATTATTCAACATTGGACTTAGAGCAGAAGTTTAAAACCACCTTGCAATACACCCCTGGTGCAACTACACACTAAGCATTACCAGTAAAACACTCAGAGAGGTTTATATTTTCAGAAAAGAGCTGCAACAATTTATTTGTGTTGGGATGACTTCTCTATACATATTTATGGGGTCTGTTTACTCAAATAAAGCAATGTGTGAAATTCAACAGACACAGAACCTCACAGAGAAGTCTTCTGTCTGCTTTAATTAAAGAGAGAAGGAAAACACCCAAGGATTCTTTACTGTAGTGAAAGTTAAAACGATCAACAGGAACCACTGTGGGTGGATGAAGCAACTACATTTTAATGACTTCTGACATGTCTAAGTCCTCCAGGCTTTCAAACCATTACAATACAAGGAAGTTCACTATGGTCACTAGACAGACAGATACAGTCCCAGATTAAGAACTGCCAGTTGTTAAGGAAGAGAAAAACAAAACAAAACCAAATACCTCTGCTTCAAGGAATGAGAGAACTCCCCCGCCACTTTATTTTATGAAAGTGCACAATACCCAGCATGCAGAGGATGAGGGCAGAGCAGCCCTTAGCCCGAGTTAAAGCTCTTTGGTTCCAATATGTACATCACAAGTAAGAAATAAAGAAAAAGCCAAGTCTTGGGAATGTCAGTTGGGGGAAAAAAGGCTACCTGTGCAAAAGAGATTCATACGCAAGTAGAACCACTATGCTTTCCCATATTCCCTTCCGTTTTGTTTGGGTTGAGGGTTGATTGTTTACAGTATTTAAAGCTCCTTTTTAATGAGTTGTGTGAAATCTGGCAGACACATAACCTCTTTGAACAACAAAGTATTTCCTGCATTAATCAAGGAAGAAAGCAAGCCAAGAATTAATTTATTACAACACATTAATTACTGCACATAATAAAAGTTCAAATAATCACCAGGAACCACAAGGGTGAGGTAAAGGTGAGAGGAGATAAAATATGCACATTCTGCTTTGGTGAAGGGCAAAAAAAGACCCCATTGCTACCAAACAAAAATAAGAAATGCAGCTGGAGTTTGTTATTGCAGAAGAAAGGAATTGTATTGAGGGAGCTTCTGGTAGTCTTTCTTTTTGATAAACAACTGCTCCAACCTTATGCAGGAACAAAATAAAAATAAAGACAAATCAACCATGGCTAACAAGAGTGAGTGGATTGGCATACAGAATTGCACAGCTTGTTCCAGGACAGACATGTCACACATTGAAAAGGCAGACGGAAACTTGGAGGAAAGTTTTGCCACAAGGGGGGCATTAAAAAACACACAAAAAACCTATGAAATTTTTCCCCCTGAAACAGGGTTTTCAAATTGTATGTTGTAAAAATGCGTGCACACACACAGGTGGAGGATGTGTGTGTTCAAATGCTTACAGAAGTTACACAACTGAGGGTAGTGGTGAAAACGTCATTGCTACAGGACGAAATGTGAATACAACCACTTGTACACCCATGCACGCACAAACGGAGTTGAGGTTCTTCTTTCACAGTGCATATTGGAATACCTCCTAGAGGCAAAGCAGCAGGGAACCACATGCTGCATATCCAAGTGTCCTGGTATTCATCACTGTCAATCAAATCAAAAGTCTCCACCCAAACAAGGGATATCTTACCCAGAGCCTAGCGTTTTCAGTTTTGCATTTACTGCCTGTTGCTACAGCTCAGACCAGAACACAGTACTGCCTGGTATGTACTAGGCATACAATGTACTATGTACAAGGGCACTGACAAGTCTTGGTAGCTATACTGATGCTCTGCCCTTGCTGATGACCAGGAAGAAGTTACTTGGTGCCATCCTCCACATTTTCATTTAAATGTTTACTGGGAAAGAGCCACAATACTGAGTATGGGGTATGAAATGAATAACTATAAACTTGCTGGATTAGCTAGCTTGAAGAATTTTGCCAAGTCAAATGTTGGGATAGCAATTGCTTTCTTTAGTTACCTAGAAGGTGGTCTGCAGATATTTTCACTGGAAGAACAAGATGAACATTTGGGGTCTTACTTGTAATTCTGCAGTTCTAGGTTTCCTCAAAAGAAATATGGCTTTACAATCAGTAAGAGATGCAGGTGATAAAGATTCTTCATTTAGCCATAAACCCACAAAACAAACTGCAGCTACAGGTGAAAGCTCAGATTTCCTGCAATGCTATGAACACTTCCATCTGCGTGAACAGTCAATGTTAGATACAGAGTCATGTTGTGGGGGACATCTTTGGTACTTGTTTCTGGATATCCTACAACAAGGTCATGTGGAACGTGAATCTCTTGCTCTAAGAAATAAAGGATCACATCTTAACTGCAAAAGGAAATGGATCAGCTGAATGCAAGACTGAAATAATCAGAGGATGTAAACACTTGAGGAGGTTTGCTCTGAAGGGGACCACATCTTCAGTCCTGCTGCTTGGCCAATTCAGAACACCTCAAAGATGACACACAAGCCATGAGCTGCAGCGACAGCCTGAAGAACGCCGGCATACTTTGCAGTGCTTGCCCAAGAGCATTTGCAAGGACAATATTTCCTGGAACCAGAGTGCTTCTCCCTCCCCTCGCAGCCCTCCCACTCCAAGCGCTGCTGGTTGTTTTGTGAACAGCCTCATTCACTGCATGCTGCACTTGCCTAAGGCTGGAAATCCATCTCCCCCCCTCTCCCTCCTCCCAGCCTGCCGCTAGTTTTGATGGGATATTTTTCTCCCCGCATTAGCTTGCTCTCTGCTTCTCTCTTCCCAAACTGGGCCTGTTTCCTCCTCCTAATTATTCATGCAGGAGAGCAGATGGCAGGAGGAGTGGATTTCTCACTTGCTGGGAGTGTGCTAGCTTATACAGACACCAGGTTTTGTCACACAAAGGGGCAATAACACCAATTGCAGAAGAAAGCAAGATATTCCAGAGCCTGATTCCTAGCATCTCCTATTCTCTGTTCTTCCGTTCAAGCACAATATATTTTGGGCAATGCCGTTCAGTTCTCAGTGTGTATTTATGCCAGTTACATCATATTGTGCTTTTTCCTTCTCTTGTTTTAAATTTTTAATTAGGCTGAGAAAACAATTCACAGCACATAATTTATTGAAATGAATGCAGCTTTTTCATCTCAAGAAATAGCTGCAGTTCAATAGTCAAAAACATTTAGGAGCACTATTTTCAAGTCTGCAGTGGAAGCATCAGTAGTCTTCTGCAAATCTTCCATATTCAGACAGTGGAGGTCATGTCTGAAGAGGTAAGTGGGACATGAGCAGGATCTTTCACTGGAGAATATTTCTATGTACACCTTGCTTGCAAACTGCGCTTAGGACACTCACCAACCATCCCCATGCCTGGTTCAGTGACAAGAGCATTGCAGGGACTGTTGCCAATAGGCAGCCTGTTGCGAGCCATGCTGTTTTGTAGTCCAGCAGTATTTACTGACACAGAAATAGGCCACTCCATGCCAGTTGGCCTCAGTACCTAGGGACACTCCTGGACATGTAGCACAGTTACATCCAGTCTAATAAGTTACAGAAGTACCCACACAGGCATCTCCGTTTTGCTGGCCCAAGTGACCTTTTCATTAGCATGCAAAAATATTGCCACTGGAATGCAGCTGCAATTATCATTGATAAAGGTTCTGTCACAGTTACCACCATCACCAAAATAAAATGTAGATGAGAATATACATACAGCTATGCAGCCCTTGCAGTCTGACCAGCTCTAACTGACAAACTACTAGTAGGGACATCATCAGCAAAGCTACAGTTGTAGCCTCATTAATAAAGACCAGAAATGCTTTACATGAAGTCTTTCAATCAAAATTTTGCCTGGTAGGTTTTGTAGCAATAATAAAGTGCAGTCACCTTTTGATTTATAGTGACAATCAATGGGTACCCCAAGAGAAGCAGAGAGAAATAAGTCATTGGTAAAGGCCACTGGGGTCCGTGCTGTTTTAATTGAAGCAACAATGCTGTCTTTGACTGCTACACAAGTACTGCCAGACTTTCAGAGTTTTTGCTGCTTTTCAGAAAGCCTGAACTGAAATGACCTTGCAGAAAACTATATGCAACTGAAAACGGCTATTCAGAAAGAGCGGACAAGTCAACCAAGTCCAGATTTTACTCTGCAGTCTCAAAAGCTTCTCTCATGCTGTAAATTAAGGTAACTGAGTTGCAGATCAATGGAGTTGCAGTGGGTGAAATCTGGTGAGACAGGACCTGTCTGATGTTTAGCACCCTAAAGCAAAAGCTCTATTTCAATTTTATTTCAGGAGAATGAGCAGCAGGAGCCAACGGGCTTCTAAACAGCAGTTTACCAGTTTATCAAGGCAAGTCTTGCAGAGAAAAAGCAAGCAATGAGGAATGAGGGGAAAAAAACCCCAACTACTCAAAGCACACATGATAAAGTAATTTAAGGTACTGTCTTCAGACATCAGAACCCATTTAATTAAATCTCTTACTAATGCAAATGCCACTTTGCTGCTATTTGTCATCAGTGATGCTAGACAGTCAAAGTAAGACAAAGGAAACTTAAGAAATTTGTTTTCATTACATGTCTCTTAGATAAAAGCTTCGGCAGTCTGAGCAGAAAAAGGAAGAATTACAACATACCCTAGCTCCATCATGCATAACAGGCAGTGCAAGTACCTCCCTTTTAGGATGGTTTCTTCATCACCAGAAAACTTAAACTATTGTGGCTCTAATGCACTTACTAATCAACTTCTCTTTAATTGGGTCCCTGCCATGTATAATGCAGATGTGGCTTTTGCCATGAAGCCAGTCAATAACTCTTCTTTTCACACTACAGCAGAAAAAGTGCATTCAAGGAAGGTAGCTGTAAGAAAGGCAAACTGAATAATCTTTCGAGGTCCAACAGGGAAGCATGAACTCAGCTCAGTCTATCAGTCATATAATGATCAAGCAATCAATGAGGAGTTCAATCTCCTGAGCCCAAAGTTGCATGATGGGATTCTTAACTGCTTTGGACTCATGCCCTTCCAGCCCAGTTGAAGTTGAGACTTGGCCAAATACTTCAGAGTGTAACTGTTTCGTTGAATTGGGAATTTAGCCATGGGATCTTAAAAAGAGTTTTGTGCAGTACTACTGTTAACACAAAACCTGGAAACATGTAAGGATATTTACTGTGATAAAGACATGCTAAAATAACAACTTTGAGTTAACCAGGAGGCTCCTCTGAGCAGTTTGAGTTTGATTTCCCAAGGCTCTTCTCTGTAAACAATTCTGAGATGCTTGCTGTAGCATTATTCCAAGCGTTCAAGCCCAGTCACATTAGTACCCAAGCAACACTCTTCAGCCCTATTAGCATTTGCAATTTGTAATACCAGTAATCCAGAAACAACCTACTGGGCAACACCACATCACACCTTTCCTATACTTTATAACTTGGATTTCCTCCTCCCCCACTCCCAACTGTTGCTGACTCACTGGCAGGATTTTTGCTTCTTCCAATCTGCTGTAATTGTTTTATGCTGAGGCTCTATTGATCTATCAAGGATGTGTGAGCAGGGGAATTTCTTGACAACTCTGAGGCTACAGGTCTCTGCCTGCTCACAAGCGAGCATGGGGAGGTCAGATGAGCAGAGGTGCTGGACCAAATCTCAATTCCTTTTTACTGAACACCACCCTTCCCAGGCCAGCAACACCACAACTCTTTACATTGCCTAGCAGAAGCATTTTAAATGGCCACATGAAATTGTGGTAGTTCCTGCCTCTCCTAGGCCCAAGACAGACAGAAAAACAAAAAGCAAAGCAAAAACTAACAGAACAGGCAGGCTAAACATGTTCTCTACAGCAATACAGATGTTTGATCCTGTGAGTTACTGAAGATAGATCTTGTAGCCCAAGCTACTCGTTAGTCTCCTTTTCAATGTAGTTTTCAGAGTACTGTAGTTCTCTTCCTCAGGAATTGAACCTACTGTTCCACCCACTGCTCACAATGAACAGAGCATTTTCTGTTCCTTAAGTGTTTTGCATCCCCTTGTCTGGCAGCAGAGCCTGCTGGGAGGCACGCAGCCCGGAGCACAGCCACATGGGTTCTCACCCACTGTTTCCTCAAATGTTAATAGTTTCAAGGTTACCAAATGTTTATCCTAGGTCACAGTAATGACCAGGATGCTTTAGAAGTCTCACTGTTGGTTAATGAAACAGATACTCTGTTTGTCACGAACCACCTTGCATCATGCCTCCAACCAGCCTCCTGCCTGATTTCAAATGCTGAGGTTTCCCTAGCCAAGCTTCCAGGTGCCAGCACTCCAAACCTCACTGTTCCTCAAATCTTTGGATTGGCTTTGTTGCCTGATGCAAAGTTGGGCAGAGCAGAATGCACAAAGTACTCGCTTCTCTTTGTATGGCACAAAGCTCTTTCATTAACAGTTCCTGCAATGCAATATTATTTTGCCATTCAGCATGAGAATTGTTTGCGAAAACAGATTAGTCCTTTTATTTGGAGCACTCTCAGCATACAAGAAAAGTGATTTGATAAAATTGAAGGTCTGCTGTGGTTCAGAAAGCAATTTTGATGTGCACCTAAGCTTTTGCAAGACATTCATTCTCCAGCCATGCAAGTTGCATTGCAGCCAATATGAGAAAAAAGGAAAAAACAAGTGGGTGTAATAAGGCAATTGCAAATAGGGTGTGCAAACATAGAAGATGCTCTTACATTCTTGTTTAGGAGATTTTTGTAAGCAGAAATAATGAGGCCCAATTGAGTCGATATAAAAGAAACATACCAAGCCTGTTTGACTGGATTACAGAGATGGTCCTGTTACAGAGCATGTTGACACTGATCAGTATACATCACATGGGAATTCCCCCCCCACACACACCCCCCTTGCCTCCAAGATTTGTTGTCACCTAATAAATTTGATTTTTCATATTATGACTTAGAGGCTGAAGACTTTCTATTGATCTGGCAGTACAGGGTCTCAGGAATTGTCTGGAATTGCCCCAGCGTGAGCTTATTTTAGGTTGTTCTAGCAACAAGGAAACTGTTGCTTAAATTCATTTTATTCTCACTTTAGCTTATAATAACTATTTGTTACCACTCTATATGGACTGTTGTATGCACTTTTCCTCACCTCTGTGCTATCAGGAATCTGCTCTCCTAATCCTGCATACACACAGGGCTTCCAGTGCAGGGCTTGTCACTTATCTAAGTCACTGCACAATGTTACTCACCACCCTGCCCTCCAGCATGCAAAGTCATTAGACATGAAGAAAGGAAAGCAAAGAGGCATGTTGGTATATAGACATCCTTAGCAGATGACTGTGGAGCCCTGGAGGTTTTCCTTTACTCTGTACAGGAGTACAGCTCTGCACTCCTTGCTGCTGTTGCCAGCAAGCATTGCAGCTGCACTTTGCTGCCTGCAACATGCGATACTTAGTAGGCTGGATGGGCTGTTCTGCTAAGGTGTTGGATGAGAAGCTCAGTTTCTTTGGCTGCCTAATTTCCTTCCTTAAAACAAACATGTCAACACTTGGTTTCATTAATTCAGACCCCTCTAAATATCTGCTGGCCTGCAAGCCATTTTCAGCTAGCAACACAGCTGAAATACACTGCTGGTAGAAACCGAGCTGTCATCTTGCTTTGACAGCAAAAGCCTTAACCCAATTGTTTTGGCATCAAGACTACAGGGCAAGAAATACACCTTCATTCAAACACACTAGACACCTGCCAAGTAGCTAGCTGTACACAGTGACACATGGCTGCCTGTGACCAACACCTTTTTCTGCTAAAACCAGAGTATGGTTCCCTTGGGAAGAGCCACTGGTGGTGCAGAACATACCTCAGCTTTTCCCGTACCTAGGTCCCAGAGAACAGCAGCTCAGTCTGAGCGTGCAGCAGCCTGTTGTCATCCCATCCCTTGCCCTTGAGAAAGCAGCTGCCTCTAGCTGCAGCAAAACCACTGCTGCCCAAAGGAGAAAGGAATGACTTGGTATAAAGCCTTCCAGGCTGCCTGTGGCCCATGGAGAGTTGATGACCTTGGCAGCCTATGCACAGGGCAAAGCTAACCACCCGAGGAGTTGTCACAGGTTGTAGCAGCTTCTGCAACAACCGTACTTTCCAGCCCAGCTAGACAGAGTAAGAGGTGAGAGAAAGGGGCCTGCTGGGTCCCTTGAGAAGCAGAATCACAGTAGATTGTGCCGTTGCTGTTTTGCTCTTTATCTTTGGCAGAGTTACTTCCCAGAGCTTGGGAGATGGGTATGTTTGCACAGCACGAGTACTGCTGCTTACAGAGCAGAAGGCACTATAAAGCAGCAATGAAGAACAAGGATGGCCTATCAGGATGGTAGAAATAACATGGAGAGCCTAAAGGATCAGCCAGGCAGAGCTTGCCACTAACCTTGTGCTGTGGTTTAACCCCAGCTGGCAACTAAGCCCCACACAGCCGCTCGCTCACTCCCTGCCCTGGTGGGATGGGGGAGGGAATCAGAAAGGCAAAAGTGAGAAAACTCATAGGTTGAGATAAAGACAGTTTAATAATTAAAAAGAAACAAGAACATCCAATAACCACCACCACCACAACAACTTGTAAGGAAAAGAGAAAAAAAAATAACAAAGAAATGTTAATAGATGCCCAGCCAGTCCCCAAGCCATGCCCCCCGCCAACCTCCCCANCTGTGTCCCCTCCCAACTCCTTGTGCACCCCCAGGCTCCTCACTGGTGGGGTGGGGTGAGAAACAGAGAAGGCCTTGGCTCTGTGTAAGCACTGCTCAGCAGTAACAAAAACATCTCTGTTATCAGCACTGTTTTCAGTAGAAATCCAAAGCACAGGAGAAGGGAGAGCGGGGTACAGGGAAGCATGGGAGGCATATGTCAGTTTGGGTGGGGGGCAATGGGCAGGTGGTGGGGTGCAGGTAGCACCCCAGGGTCTGGAGGGAGTGGGGGTATGAGATAGGAGGGCAGGGGGGCATATCATGGGGAAAAACCTAGTACAGGGGCAAATTCAGAAAAATTCACATGGCAAAAGAAACTCACATGGCATGAGGGTTGAACACCAAGAAAACTGTGGGGGGTGGGGGTGGGGGCAAGACAGGGGAATGTAAACACAAATTGTGATGAGCATTGCATGGCTGCTATAAGAAGTGTGAGCTCCCCTTGTTCAGGTAAGCACAGGTTTAGAGATAACAATAGGAAAACTGATCGACTGGGAACCAATTAAAGGAGAGCATGCAAGTGGATGGATTAAGCGTGAAAAATAAGCTGAAGAAGAGCCTGAGACTGAGGAAGAAATAGCTGTCAACACCATGAAC
>VYZV01030634.1:73902-101353 GCA_013401275.1 Pandion haliaetus | reverse complement strand
AAAAAAAAAGAGTAAATAACCACTATAAACAGCACAGCCTTCCTAGGGAAAGCCTCAGGACTGACAGCTCATCAGATGCTTCCCCTCTCACAGACACGGTTTTCTCTATAACACTTTACCTGTATTAATGAGGTTTTTCTGTATTAGTTTGGATTATGAATTTATAATATTGTAGCAAAGCTAAGAGAGAAGATTAGGCAACTGTTAAATCAGGAAGTCATTGCCTTTCTTGGCTGCAACTCATCATACAACTTTTCTGGTGTGGGGACTGAAGACAGCAGTGAGGTTTCTTCCCATGATACTGAGCTGCAGCACACTGACCAGCTCAGACTCTCAAGGATGCAAGGGTCAGATATTCACCTTTATATCCTCTTTCTCTCCTGGGATCTTCCACAGTTTACTCACACATACACCACAGGATCTGGCAGTTTTCTATTGCATTCCAGGAAGAGAGCTCTGTCCTTATTTGTAAATAATGCAGGTATTTTCATGAACATCAGATAAGTTTGTTATTGGTATTCTAGCTCTGGGGCTCCCATGAACTTTTAAAAGCACACTTTAGCCCTGAAAAGAAGGATGCTCACCCCTGGAATTATCTAACAACTTTTCCTGGCCCAACATTATCAGCTATACTAAATGTATGGCGATTCCAGAGAAATAAAGGTAGAAACAATATTGTGGAAACACAGGGTTAAGCCAGAACTTAGTTCCCAGTGCATCTCTAGTTGGCTCACTATAATTGTTATTACAGCACATGCCACAAGAAATCCCTGTCCCCGCAGTCCACTTCACAGAACATAAACCAAGAAAACCTACCACCAACAGCAAAGTCTTTCTACTTCTTTCTGGCAACAGTCTTAACCTTGATCCTAAATTGTTTCTGAGTTTCATTTGTTTCTGAATGTGATATGACAAAACATTAGGAACCTGGAGATTTTTAACAACTGAAGTTTAGGGGGAAGCCTGGATAGAAGCAACAGTCTTGCATTAAAACTACAGCAAATTCTCAGAAGAGTTTGAAAGTACAATTTTTTAATCATGTATGTGGGAAGATTTGAAGTGTCAACCCTTTCTTTTTCCTTTGTCAGAATGAGAGATGTAATTTCTGATCAAAAGAATTCAGCATCTCTTATTTGAAGACTTTCAGAAAGTGTTTTCTTTCAGTGCATTTCTGCCTCTGTGGACCAAAGGAAAAGCTAATTTTGTAATGTTTAAGCCTTCCAGGGATGAAAGCTCTATTTCCAGACCAGGTCTACTGAACACATTGTGTGCCACTTGGTCTTTGTGCCAGGAAGGAGCTTTGAAACCACCTTTCAGATGCACAGAATGAAGCCAGCCCAATTCTGCTCTTTGATCGTGGAGTTTAGCATCCTATAAGGCTGACACCAAACTGAGAGGGTTTACATCAGAAACGACAGATGGCAAAATGGTTGCCACTGCTATCAACTCTGTCTTGCCACCAGCTCTTGAATCTGAACGTGCCTGACACCAGGACAGCTCCGGTTTATAGCTGTTAGAGCTGAAAGGATGTATTTTTCATGTCAGCAGAGCAGAACAGTTGGCAATTTTTCCAGAGCGAGATTACAGCGGGCTGCCAGGCAGCCGTCAATTCTGACATGCCATTCAGAGAGTTCCTGTTGCTGTGTCCCAAATGTCTAATCCACAGCTCAGGAAAAAATTGGAAGGTGGACTACCAGCTGATATGCATGTAATAAGCTGGTATTTATGCAGCATGTTGATTTTTCTAACAGTCCTTTAAGGATTATAAAATATGCCTAACAGTTTCTGAAATTGCTGAGATTTAGCCAAGATTTAGTCTCACATACACACTGATGGGAGGTAAGCATTCAGGTACATACATTGAACATCAAGTTCTACAGATACTTCAATTAGTCTAAAACATTTAACACATTTAGATTTGGAGATTGAAATGGACACAGGCAATATCATAAAAAAAGGAGAGTAATTTTTTGCCCTTTTTCCTCTTCACAGGCGGGGAAACAGTGAAGAAGGTTTGTCATTAAAGGGCAGACCCAGGCAGAGAGACTATCCTTACAGAAGTCTATAGGTCTGGCTAGGGACTACTGAATATTAAGTCAAAGCTACAGCATCGTGTCTGAAGCAAAGGCACATTTCAGACCTGTTGAAGTACTCTGGTACACTACCAACACTTGGTTAGCAGCTTGTGGCTAGAAGGGAACACAGCCTGCCTAAACAACCACCCCTTCCCTGATCCCTCATGAAGGCAGTGTGGCCCTTAATAGGTCACTGGATCCACTCTCCTGTGGAGAGAAAACATCCCTCAGGAAA
This sequence comes from Pandion haliaetus, assembly GCA_013401275.1. NCBI lineage: Eukaryota > Metazoa > Chordata > Aves > Accipitriformes > Pandionidae > Pandion > Pandion haliaetus. The sequence goes on along the minus strand of VYZV01030634.1, from coordinate 99,043 downwards.
CATCTTGGCTGTTTGTTGTTTGGGCATGTGTAAAGATAACTTCACTCTCCTGCTCCTACCCTCAGAGAGTCTCCATGAGGCTGACTCCTACTGTTCTGGGCCATCTGGATACATCAATTCTAAAGTACTGTAATAGAAAAGCAGTCCATAATGTACTAGAAGACAACATGCAGTATTAGCTGGGTACCAGAGATGAGCTAGATTAAGCATTCTCCAACAGTTGTCATGTGCCATTTGTACTGTGCATGTGCGATATGTGGGTATTTAACAGACACTGCTCTTACTTGAAAAAAGACCTCAGTGACCAGATGGCCTCAATTGTTTTACAGTTAATTAAAAAAATGCATAAAAATCCTGATTAACCCATGCAGCTCCCTACTGTGACAAAAATACTAGGTCAAGTAGGTCACTTGTTACACCTTAAAGGTCTTCCAGTGCCCCAGCAAGACAACTAGACTCTGCAGGGCCCCAACAGCCTTGGTTCAAAACCTACCATGGACAAGACAGTCTTACTAAAACTAGAAAGGATAACATTGCAGCAGCTATTATTTTTCATTCTTTACTTAAGAAAATGACCCACCACCTAGAATTAGGCTAAAACATCTTCCCTTGAAGTATAGCATATGAAACACTATGCAAACTGCATGCCTTTCTTTGAGGTATGCAGGTCTAGTAACCAAGTAAGAAGAGCCATACTGTTACTGCAGGAAGTTAGCTCTTGCACTATTACATGCCTGAGGCAATTCCCATCTCTCTTACAGAGGGAAGCAGTGAACATACCCTAGGGCCAATATTCTGTGTGATATAATTCCAGCCAACAATAGAGAATTAAGAGATTACTCTGATAAAATGCATTAGTAGGAAAAGGGTCATCTGCTGCCTTACCTACCATTTTCCTCACAGCACTTCTGTCACTCTGATTTGCTGCTCTTCTGTCTGCAGAAGCAAAGGATAATCCTGTTGTGCAACTACCTCCTTTTCCAGTAATTAATTTGTTGCTTGAAGGAACAAAACTAAATGACTTTTGATTTCATTTTGAAGAACTGTGCTTTGCAACTCCTTTTGCAGAAACTAGAAAGGAGCTGATTTTCTTCTGAATTGTGTTATTCTTTCTTAGCATTGTGTGCTTGGTAAATTATATTAGCACAGCATGAAGTTAGCATAAGATATATGATGCAGCCTCAACTGTAAAATCAAAACTGTTTGGTTGGAAGAATAAAGGATATTACCCCCACCTGCTCTATCCATGATATTCAGGGAAGAGGAAAAGCACAGTTTGGCTATGTTCCCTAGTTTGTGATTAAAACATATAGATATATTCTATAGCAAATTCCTTTTGACTGATGCTAAATGCCTGACTAATTCTGTAGTCTGAGATCAGAAGAAGCAACAAATCCACAAAATTTGCATTAAGTCAGTTTTAATATGACATATATTGTACTTTATTCTCTTGGATCAGAATCAACTCAGATGTTACTTCAAAGAGTTTTGCTCAACCTCTGCAAAGAGTCCTGCCAGCTGTATAGACTGGGTGGCCAATAAAGAAATCCAAGATAATTGATTCAGGATCTAGCCCTGATATATTCCCTGTCAAAAGGCACAACTTCAACACTTCCTCAGGGTAGGACCTCTTTAGTATTCCTCACTGGATTAATTTGGCCAAGACAGTCAATCCACTGAAGAGATATATTCTTGTGAAATACCTCTTTTGCTACTCCTGTAAGGCACCTCTGGATTTCAGATAAATTCAGATGCACTGAAAAAAAATATTTCCATTAAAATAGACTAAATTTTCTTTTCGATCAATTTGATGTTGAACAACTGTTTTACCTGTTCAAGTTTTCAATGGACAAGGGTTTTAGATACAATGAAATGCCAAGCAAAAAGCATTAAAAGGGCTTGTTAACATTTCTATTGAAGTTCTCTGAAATCCTATACCCCATTTTTATAATCAGCTTTAAAACTTACATACTATTTCACATGGCAGGACTTCATCCACGCTGAAGACCATAAAAATGTAGTTATCTGAAAGGGACCTTCCACCTCACCTTGCTCACCCTAGAAGGAGTAAACTCTTCAGAAACAGGTTTAAAAACCCATTAGCTGCAGTCACCTGCAGCACCGAACCTCAAATTCGGCAGTTTTAGCCCTGAGGGAAGCTCACACTACAGAAAGCTGCAGTTTGAGACCTTTGATCTCATTCCTTCAATGTCTTAAATATACATAGATAATATTAAGACGGGGTAGGGCAGAGGACTCCCAAACCCAATGGAAACAGAATGAGGATTTGGCTGCATTTTAAGTAACGACCACGAAGCAGCTCCTGCCTCAGCACCTTGGACAGGGGAGCAAAGGTGAATCCTGGGAGAGCAGCCGTCTTCCCACCTATGAGCACACACACAATCCAGTGGTGCTTCTTCCCAAGAGAGCGCAACCCCTGAGGTTTTCTTGGGCAGGAAGACTCCAAGAAATCCTAGAGTTTTGACACTATCAATAAAGGTGTTAGGGAACACGTATGGAGAGAAAAAGCAAATGAAATATGAGTACAATCTCCAAGTTACCTGCATTACTGAAAGGTTTAGTAAGACCCTGAAGTAGCTGCAATGTAGAGGCAGTGAGGTGAGGAATACTTCTTCACCACCACAGCTGTATACTGTTCCCAACATTTCAAGTCCACCCAAGGATAAGCAATATGAAAAAAAAAAATAGAAGTGGGAAAAACCAAAATCAAGGCATATGTAGTCAGAGTTACTACTTTGGCAACTTGTGATAGCACAGCATAATAGTACATGGTGATAACATGCATGTTATAAAAAAAAAGGAAAGCAACTAATATGATAAACTCAGTGGATGGGAGATATGCGAGTCATGAAAGGGCTTAAGACTCAATGAATTCTCAGGAGAACAGGTAAAGAGTAGACTGAAATGCTCTAGAATTTCCTAGGTGTCTTGATCTCTCTTTTTTGATAACATGCTTCAAGAAAACCAGAGCCCCAGTTGTTTTGTCGGCCTGGCCCTTATTTACAAACCTCAGTTTATTCACTAGAGAGGAACAATTAACCTTCCAGCACAGGTACCAATCCATATACTTAAGAAATGGCATAGAATGAGTGATGTGCAGTCTGAAACTAAATGACACAAACATTTTAAGATCTTGAACAGACTAATGAAGATAAAGACAGAAAGACATATTCATTGAAGGTGCCTGCTGATCATACCAGTCTAGCCACAAGAATAGCCTCCTCATTACATACTGCAACATGTCACAATAAGCTGCCATCCACTGAAATAGAGAACTTCAGTCCAAAATACTTCTAAAAGATGCAACTTTTCTGAAGAACTGCTTTCAGACCACATAGCTTTCTATTAACCTGTAAAACAATATAGTCAAATTGTGTAATTAAGCAAATGGGATCAGAGATCTGACAAATGCCTTCAGTCCCATGGCAGTTTACTGTAACTTACTTGTCAAGAAATACTGACAGCTTAGCTAATATCTCGAGTGCAGGTTTGACTTTCATCAATACAGCTAGCGTGGGCATTCTCCAAAAGGACTTTACCACACTTAAGAACTGTATGTACTGCAGGGATCACCATCAGTGAAGGCATTTACATTCAGGAAATCAGTTCATGCTGCTGATGTGCATGTCTTTAAGAAGGCTCAGACTGTTTTTTTATTGTCTGGTCTTAGAGCAGCATTTGACAACAGTGTTATGCCACAATCAGGAGGAGTTTGAAAAAATTCCATATCTGTTTATTTGCAAGACTTTACAGAAGATTAGCAACAATTGCATACAAAATCTTGAGGAATTTTCTGTCAGAAGGAGATCTAACAAAATACACATTGAATTTTGAATTCAGGCAAATGCATTTTTACTTTCCCTGAGAGGGGAAGCAAAGCTGCTATCACAGCAGAATGTGTTAGTGTTCCATTTCAGAGCTATATGTAGAGACACTAATATTATCTTTGCAGAAACGTCAATAGTAAGCTGCCCAGAAGACAGAAAAATAGAGCTCATGTGGGGGCACGCACACACACACATATATATAAATTTAAATTGCAAAGAGCCTGAAGGAAGTTGGCTACATTTCAACTTTAAGTAGAAAAACCAATTCCACAGACTAGACAATTATTCCCACAGAGTGAAGACTGGAATATTTTCTGTATTTTCATTCAGTATTTTCTAAACTTCTGTTATTCTGAAAGATTATACAGGGCAGAAATGTTTCAGCATGTTTGATATTGTTATTAATGAGGAAGAAACTGAAGAAAATACTGCATTAGTGCATTCTGGACATGAATAGGGTACGAGCTTGACTAAAGGACTGAATCCTGGCCTAATTCAATTACTATGAGGAATTTAATTACTTTCTCTTGATAGAGGAGGTGTGCAAAAGTATCTAGAAGATGCGATCTGCGTACTCAACTCCCATAGCTAGGTGAGGAAATAACACCTAAAGCATGCTCTCTCTGAAATGATAAATTAACCAAAACTTAAAAATCTAGAGCAAGGACTAAGAAATATTGAACCAAAGGGGTCTTCAAATGAGTGACTGAAGCTTTAGATCAGTCAGATCATCTAGATCAGTTTAACTTGGTTTAAGATAAAACAGCCTGGTTTGAGCTATACCCAAACTATTTAATGTGAGTGCAAAATCTGCTGCAATGAAACAAAGTAGAAAGTTTTTGAGGGCAGTAAGAGGTTTTAGGACTGTGGTTAACTTTTTTCTCTAGTGCCATTTTTACAACTCTGAATACTGTGCTATACCTTTTCCTGAACCTGAAGCTCCTTCAGAAGATGTTGTTTGGAAACTCCCTTTTCAGAGGGAGCTACAGACCATATCAGTGCTAGGTACCTCCTCTGCTTTGAGCTTTACATACTCATTATAAAGCTGCCAATCAAGTTCCTTGGAAGAGATGTGAACAGCAGATAAACAGAACAGGTAAAAAAAAAAAGAAAGAAAGATAACATATCTGTCACATTTGAAAAATTGCTTAACAACCTCAATCACTTTCCAAGTGTCAGACACTAAGTTACATTTCCATGGATCTCAAGTAAAATACACAGAAACTAAAATTCTAAACTTCAGCTTGACTTTAGACAGACTCATTTTCTACTCATGCTTCTAAGTCACAATATGCTTCTGTGCCCTGCAAATGAGGGGTCAGATTCTCAATGTCCTCTCCTTTCCCCCTTTACCTGTTCCCCCACTGAGTTCCTGGAGGAGAAATCAAACACCAGCCTGCTCACCTGAAGTACACATCTTCAAGCAGTGAGAACCCCTCTCAGCACAGTAAGGCAACAGGACATACAGCTGCATGCCCGAGAAGTGACTTTCAGTTGGCTACAGCACCCTACAGAATAACAGACTTTGGGATACAATTTTGGCTTTGGGCAGTTGGCTTTTGGAACCATCTAAGCTTCACCCTTGGAGGCCAGAGGCACAACAGCTCCTCTCCTCAGCTTACGCTGTCCTGTCACACTGACTGCATGTTTACAGTTCTAGGTGGTAATTTAGTACCATAGGAATACAAATATTAACGATTGATGACAAGGATGAACATTGCATGTCCTGCAATACCACATTTTTAGACACTATTTGCAGGTTGAGTGCATTTTGCCTACCACTGGTGGGACAGGCCAGCATGGGACAGGCCAGCAAATACACCAGGATAGCAGCATGGACACAGAGCTGCTGCCTGCTTCAGGTATACCAGAGTCAAGCTAGCCAGAGAGGACTGGGGTGTGCGGAACACGAGGTCTTGCTGGGAAGGGGAAGAAGAGTGTGTCTACGTCCAGGGCTGCTACTAGACCAGAGAGAGTGGAAGAGATTAGTGTTCTACAGATGTACCCAGACAGCACAGCTACAAATGGACAACCTACATACTTTAACCAAAGCAACTGTTTAAGTATCACTATCAAGAGGGATTCTGATCTTTCTGTACCTGTCTTTTCAAAAGACTGAAAAGAAGGAAATTGATAACTCCTCTCTCCTCACCCTGGACAAGATACTTTGGCACCACTGAGTAGTCTCAGACAGGAAGAGGGGGGCAGGGTGGAAGACAGATTTTAGTCTTTCTCTCATTGGGTTTTCAATGGAAATCACAACTATTGATTAATGTGTTGCCAAACAGGCAATATATGTTTACTCATTATGGTTCATTTGTCTCCATGGAACCTGTCAAAGAAAATTCATCTGCTAGCTGTAAGCAAGCCATTGTCAGAGCCAAACTCTTCTAACTTGCCTGCGGGGAACTCTGCCTTTCACTATGATTGAAGGCCTGTACTGCACTACCGAGCTGCACCTCATTAAATTAGCACTGAGCAGACTTCAGAGCTGCTTCCTTCCTACCAACACCACGATAATCAGAGCTTGCTGCTGCCATGAGGAAGGAGCTGCTGCACGTCATGAAAACACAGGCATTTGCTGCAGCTAGAGGTAGCTGTAATTAGGAGCCACACAGGCTAATTTCAGTACCAAATTTTTCTACCTTCCTCCCCCTTATAAATAAGAAACAGATAACATGTTATATTTTTCATTTCAAGAGCCTGGTTTGCTTCTGCTTTTTCTAGATGACTTCCATCAACTTTGAGAAAAACTGGGCATATGGCAAACTCTGTGACTCAGACTTGGGTCAATGTAAAAGACTTCATTAGCAAAGCCTCTCTCTTGCCACACTGTGCTCATGCATTTTGCATTAAAGCATGTATTTAGACACATGTGCAGACTTCGTTCCACCAATTTGCAGAGGGTGGTGGGAGGGGAAAAAAATGAAACAGAGGCATGGCCTTCAAAAAGGTGTTCATCTTTGCAGGCCAACCCTTCCAGCTAAAAGGAAAACAGCTTCATGGAACAGCTACTGAGAGCAAGGGTAAGGCAAAGCAGTTCCCTGGTAATCCTGTCCCCAAATCCAAGTGTAAAACCTATTGTTTATGGAGCAGAGGAGCTCAAAGTAGCTGATAACAACTGGTTTCAGTAGTTAACATGATCATTCAATGGGTAGTTTGAGCTTAGAGCATCCAGCTTAGGCTGGACAGCCTGCAAGGAACAGGATTTCAGACTAAGTGATGCAAGGATTCTGTCCGGCCATAGGAGTTTAAGCTGAGCTCTTATCAAACTCTTCCTGAACAAGTGTCCACACTTCAGGTGGTGGTCCAGGCAGTATCAGGGTGGAGGGGCTGATTAGCATCATCATCCACTCCTGAAACAGAGCCTGCCATGGGAGAGCAACATCAGATCAGTACATGGGAGCTCTGCAGGTGATACCAAGCAGTTCATTGCAGCTCTCAGTGCGGCAGATCTGGAGGCCCTGCTGTTCACTTTGTCCCAAGTATACCAGAGAGCTTTAAAAGGCAGCTCTGGAGATAGAAAGCCTGTTCAGACCAAATCCCATGTTAGTGCCCAGTTTGCTTTCTACATTACCTCTCAGAGCCCACCCTACATATCCAAAAGGGCTGTGAAGTGATATACTCTGTTACTGCATTCATGAGTCTCGACAGAACTTTCTTTTAAAGGAATAAACTCAGCCACAAGCAGATGATTTCACTTGTCTAACAAGCATAGCATTAGCATGTTTCACTGCACACCACTACCTCCCAGCTAGAGCACAGCTCAACCTAGAAGGATGCAAAAGAAGAACAAAGGCTTGCCATAAGAAATATTAAAGTTTTCTTGCTGCTAAACATTGTTCTCATCCAATCAGAAAGATTAGAGAGGACCTGAACACCTTTAGAATATCACTAGAGATTTATCCTTTCAAGTTGTGATATCTTCTTCCAGCAACTGTAGCTACCACACATCAGCACTGATCACATCTTCAGACCTGCTGTATGGCCAAGGACAGGCAACCAAACACTAAGCCACATGCAGACTGCAAAATGAATGTGCCATTTTTACTACTACTTCATCTGAAAGACCACATTAAAAGCTCAAGAATTTCTCTCGCTGAACAGCCCAAGTGCTACCTCTGATGCTTTTATCAGCTCAGGCCTTCTGAGATTTTATCATCTACTGGAAAAGAGCACTGAACTGTGAAGGGTACCCAACACTATCCAACCTGCAGCAACAGCAGTGCCCTCAGACAGCTTCCCCCCAGCTGAACTAAATTTACCAACCTGCAGCAACAGCAGTGCCCTCAGACAGCTTCCCCCCAGCTGAATTAAATTTACCAAACCAAAACTGAGGAATAGAAACAGATATGATATAAAAAACCCCATAACCTAATATTAAATAGAGAGCAAATAAACAGCCGTGGGAAGAACTTTCCTCATATCCTGCCTTGTAGCAATTACTCCATCTCTCATGCTTTGGGAGTTGATCTTTTTACATTACACAAGATGACTTCTCTGCTTCATCCACTTCCCACCAACTTATTAACTAGGAAGTAAGAACTTGAGCACTTCCTGAAGGCCAAAACCACATTTCCGCATTGCTTAGTACCACTTTAAAAAGGGACCTTTCAAGACTCTGAGAGACAGCTCAGCCTGTGTGGGCTGCAAATCACTTTTGGACCTGCAACGTGCCCAGCTGAATTACACTTATCTCTCCACCTCACTGGCACAGCTGCTCAAGAGGCAGATTGCCCTGGTCTCTTTGGGGTTGTTTACTATTGAGAGGTTAGGACTGAAGTGCTCATGTTTAAGTTTATTTCTCTCACTAAGTTCCTAAGTGCCTTTTGCTCACCTAGTTTACTACTTTCAGTAAATGGGCTGCCTGAAACTAGCTGATATTTCTAAGTCAGGATAAGACATCTGCACAGAAAAGGCTTTGGGCAGATATCTTTTTTGAAAAAGCTTTAAACCAGTATGTTTAATTAATGACTCAATCAGATTTCAAGGCTTTTGTGATCCTTCCTCACTGGGGGGGGGGCAGAAATCTTTCTGTAGCAAGAGGGCTGGGAAAGTGAGCCTTTTCCAGATTCCTCTCAAGAATGTTGCTGACAAGAGCCACAGTCCTTCAGAGCCTCCAGGGAAGGAAGCTGCAAGCTTGGCCCTTCTCACCAGGGCCCTTTCAGCATAAAGTGAACATAACATGCAGGGTCTTTCCTGCATGGTTGTAGCCAACCTCAGTAAAGACCAGGTAACTCATCAGTACCCCCATTCACCATGGCCAGGCCACCAGCAAAACACGGGTCAAACACAGAGGTTCAATTCCCAGCTATTTTGGTACAGTAACAGTGACTGGGTCTCAGATCATCCCAGGTCCCCTGCTCCTGTCCCCTAGTTCTTATCCTGAAGCACATTTGTTCAGCAATTCAGATTTTTTTTTTTTAAAGTAGAAATCTCATGCTATACTAATAATTTCACAGAGTCAAAGCCATGACACCACTAAAACATATCCAATCTGGAAGTTGGACAGTGAGAGCCAACTTTACAGCTGCAGAGTAAGGAAGTTTTGGCAAAAGACTCTGCAATTCTAAAGAGTACCATAAGACACAAGGATCACACAGGTTGTGAGTCATTACAGCTCTCCTCCAAGAGCCACCATACAGCCAGTTGCACAGAACTCTGTTTTTCTGCTTCCCAAAACACCACAGAACAGCCTACCCCCTGCCATGATATAAGTCAGCAGTTCCACAGAATGCATACAATTTCATCATAGTATCTAAAATACAAAACATTTTATTTCTAGAAGTATATTTCTGGAAGGATGAAGACCTTCCCATACCCAGCTTCCCTTGCTCCCTTCAAGAAAACTGTTTTCATAGACAGCTTAAGTATCTGTAATAGCTACTTACTTATCAAACTCCATTGCTTTAAGTATGTGAAAAAAGTATAATTCAGTCAGCACAGATAACATGCAGAACAGCTCCATCACTAAGTACAAATTTTATTACTCAGATTACATGTTTTATGAATTTACTTACCCACTCGCTAATAATGTAGTGCATTCCTTGCTGGACAAAGCCTCTACCATGGAGCAAAATGTGTTGGAAGTAGAAAACATCAGTGCTGGCTTGTTAAAAAAAAATAAAGAGGAAATTTGCGCTCACATGCTTCAGAAACAGCATGTAAAGAAGGACTGACTAACCAAGAAGGAACATGATTTCTAAGGAACAAGCTAGGAAATATGAACACATCTTACAATATGCTCATTATAGTGTGTAGTACACTCCCAAGGTTACAGGCACTTTAATATATAACATTTGCAAATGTATAGATGAAATGACTATATCAAAAGGAATTAGGCAATTACAAGTAAAAGCATTTTGAAGAGTGAAGTTTTACGATGCAGTTACTCTAAGTGCTCTTGCACTGTTCTTCAAATGAAGATTTTACAGGTCTTTCATGATTTCCTAACACTCCAATATCAGGCTTCAGAAAAAAAAAAATCCCTTCTCCCTTCAGGTTTCCCCATCATGGACCTCACATCTAATTAGGCTATCTGCTACACATGCTCTCCCTGCAGAAACAATTTCTTTTAAGAACAGATAATTATAAACACTGAATTTCTCAATGAACAGACAAGTTCAGTTCAGCAGGCTAGCTCCCATGATTTCAAAGCAACATGTTCCATTTAAAAAAGAAGTCACAGGAAATAGACATCACAGATTCTTTCCCTCACCTAATGGGACTAACAGTGCCCAAGCTCCATGGGGAAGTCAGTTCTAACTTTGAAGGCTTAACTAACAGGCTATTAATTCCATAGTTTCCACACCAACTGCTTAAATATTTAATCTCTTGACACGTCTTAATGATATTCCTCACTGCTGAAGGTTTAGCTTTGTGAAGGCACTTACTAGCTGCCCAGCACCCTGCTGTTGAAGTCCCAGTAGAGTCCTGCAGGGAGCCAGCAACCAAAGAGTTAAAGCTGGAGACAAATGGTGCACACAATAATTATAACTAGCCCTTGTTTAGGCCTGCTTAATGAGCATAACAGATTATTTGCAACACAAGCTCAAGCAAGTGAAAAACCCCAAATGAATTTGATGCATTCCTATATGGTATGGCTAAGCACAGGGGCTTTAGCAAGTTTGAGAAACATGAGAAGGCAAATGGGGTTAAACAGCTTAGATGGCAGCTGTTCTTGTCCCCGAGAAGAAAGTGTGTTAAATTATTCATGTTCATCTTAAACTGACAATGAAGCCAGCTTCAACAGAGCGATTCTTCTGCATTATTCATACCATGGAGCGAGCAGAGTCTCTGCTATGAGATGTTTTTGCAGATGGATGAAGCCTACAAAAGGTTCAGAAGCTGGGCTTGTTCATAAACTCAATGAAGAGAGTGTGTGTGCGCGTGATTTAAATATGAAAATCCATTGAGTGTTCCTGTGAGCGAATAGATAAGGCTTACATCATCTGGAAGCTCCAGAAGCTTAGAAACATCATTGAGGTAAATTTTCAACCATCAGCAGGAGGAAGCAGTGAAGTTTCCATCTCGGGTGTCTGGTCATTGTATCTGTTATCTTGCAGGACACAGCAGTACTGAGAAAATCTATTTAACATAGTGGTTACTGCATCACAACAGGCCTTTTGTGCTCACTTCTGCTTAACTGAAGGGCCAAGGAATCTCAGTTTCTCCCAAGACCCCAGCTAGTTTTCAGAACTGCTTCAGCAGACAGCTGCATCTCTTTGCCATGTCTCTCAAGGAACACTAACGGCTGTGCTCCTCTGGCCATCCACAGCTGGAGGAGCTGCTCAGGTCTCTGAAAAATCAGGGCAACCAAGGTGGTACACCTGCAAATGAAATAGCTCAGAGGCTATTTTATGAGCACGCATTTTAAAGATGTCTAGAAGTATGCTTTGGCATTGTGTCTTGCTTACGACCACAGAGCAGAGCTCTTCTGCAAGAATTATAGGGCTCTATTCAATGGAAGCATCATGCAATCACAAGTTAATTGATAGTAGGACCTGTACCTTTCAAAGTCACCCCTTCCATTCTTCTCTGAACCTGGTGTTCTTCAGAGTAACATCCTACACAGATGCATTCATAGACCCCAAATTTCTCTACAAAAGTTGTCTGCTTTAGCCAGAGTGTAACAGAGAATGGGCTGGAGACACAGTAAGCCTCTTCGAGCAAGCCAGACTGAGCCCTGTTCTGCAGGCAGAGAAGAGATGCTCTGAAGTGCTATCAGCACAGCTGAGAAGTCAGTTTTTCAGGGAACCTCAGAAGATGTGCCTGGAAGTGGCATAGACTGAGATGTTTCCCTTTCGCTCCAGCTGATTTTTCCAGTCACCACAACAGCTCTGCATGAGAAACACTGCCTCCATGTCCAGTCTGAGGGAGGCAGCTATACAACAAAGCCTTACCAGTAAATGCGACCATTATTTGCAAGCCAATACAGCCTCTCTGGGCTATGCCACTACATTTACTTATAATCACAGGTGTGCAAACTCAGCTACAAATATGCACCTTAGGCAAGCAAGGGGCTCTGAACTCCAAAAAGGAAGGAAACATGGAAAAAAACCCAGACCACTGACAACAGTCATATAGGACTGAGCAGCAGCACAGCCCTTGAGGTGCATGGAGAAGGGTAAGTATCTTGCCATGGATAGGTACCCAAACCAGTGAGCTCACAAGATAATACTTGCAACAGCAGTGGAGAAATAATAGTACCAAGCTGTAAATTAAGATCACAGATGACAGCAGCCCCTTTTAGTACATCATGTTTCACGGAAAACCAGAGCCAGAGATAGCACAGCCCTGTAATCCACATTGGGGATCTTAGGCTGACATCTCACAGCAAGCATATGCTAGTAGTGTAAGACCAACAAGGCTCAGCAGAAGTCTTACACTCCCTCCTCTGCATTACCAACCTCCAGTGAGCACCCATGTGCACTTGCTTTCTAGTGACCAGTGTCACTGTGCAAAGCTCATTTAGCTAATCTCAGGCTCACCTGTGTTACATAAAAATCCCTTATTTCTACTTAGTGGTCTACAAAACCATACTTCTTACTGACTCAGAAGCTGTTCTTCTGCAATCACTTTATTTCAGAGACTGAAGTTCCCCCTCTACAGAGCAGACCTAAAACTTCTGTTGAAATTTCTGCATCAAGCCCAGAACCCATCTTTGGGATATAAAACATTTTGAGAATGAGAGCCAGGTTTTTAATCAAGATTTAAGTCACAGAGTCCTCATGCCCTGCCTGCAATTTGTCATCCCATTAACCAATTATCCTCACTGTTGGGAGCTGGAACTCAATTTTTAGTCAGACTTTGCCTCACTTCAGCCGCCAAACACTGTGTATGAGAATTTTCTCTTAGGTTAGAGAGCCATCTAGCAGTAGACTCAGTGCTTCATAGACTCCTATAGCACATTAATCATCTTTCATATAAGCAAACTAAGCATGAATTTTGCTACATACATTTTCCTGAATTAGCCTCAAACATCTTCTAAACCTTTCCAGACCTCTCCCACCACCAATTATCCTTTTTGAAATGTAGGCACCATAGACCAATGAAATAAAAGTACTCAGGGACTTAATAAGGGGTGACAGCATCACTATTTCACAGGTTATCATTTTACCGACTTGTTAATTGCAGGGTTGCCTCTTACTACCCAAACCAATTGATTTTCAGTGCTTTACACATTTTCACATCATATGTTCCCAATGTGCTACACAGTACCTTGATTTTTCACTGTGCTTTTTATTGGAATCATAGTATTCTGGATGGGGTTTCAAAGATCCGCCTGGAGTTTATGAACAATATGTTATGGAAAAGGTTTTATTGCCAAGAGGAACCCAAGCTAAACATAGCAACATCCTGTCTTTGCATGTGTACCACAGGAAAGCACACACCCTTCCCTCGAGGGCTTCGAGACCCGGCTTCTCCTCCCCACCAGCCTTGGCATAAACCACAGCACCAAAGCACAGTGGCAGCGAATGAAGTATCTTGGAACCAAGGCTTTCACCCCCTAGCAGAAAGCACGCTTATTTTAGCAGTACGATTACTATAGCAGAAGAGTAAGCACTGGAGTAAGAGGAAAAGGGGGAGGAAAAAAGAAGTCATGATCAAGATTAGAGCTGAAGCCTGGTGCAGTGAAAACATGGTCAAATATTTATCCGTTTTGCAGACATACTTGTCATTTAGACAAGTGACAGACACCAGTCTGACTTTATTCGTAGCCCTTGAATAAACTCACTGATGTAGGTAACCCCAGTCTTATGCCAGAATCTGGCCCTAAGCATTTCAGAAGAACCCTCTCAGGAATTTCTGACAACATACCAGTCCTCAGGCAGACACAGACCTGATGTGAACAGCGAGGCAGAGGGCAATGCAGCTCTTCCCCTCCTGTGCCCTCACCTACCCCCGGTTCCTCCACTACCAAAGACAATGCGAGCTGGCAATGCTGCAACAGAGGACCGGAGGACAGTGACAGTAGAAAAGAGAACTCATTATGGCCCTTCTGGTAAATCCACATGTGAGTCGATCTCTTGGCTCTGTATCATTCGATATTGTTACCTTCAGTAATAGGCACTCTGCGTACTTGAATACAGTCAGAAGGCCAGACTTGTAACAGGCATCTGAGCCACATATCTGGGCTACTCTGACCTCATTTTTATTATTTATTTTAACAAAGGAAGATTCTAAGCCTTTTTTTTTTTTTTTAAGAAAAAGCCTGAAAATGTGACAGAAATTAAGATTATGGGTGCAGGAAATAAAAATGTTACATTAAAAAAATTTAAAATACATATGATGATGTTTAAGATGCTCAGAAGTCAGTTTAATTTTTTTTTTTCTGATGGAGGGAATACTCTTAATTTTTTGCTTGCTTTGTTTTAACTACTATTGCTGCTTCAAACAGATCTGAACCCCAGCCCCTTTGGTTATTTTTTTCTCCACACTTGGCTTATTAATTGAATAACATAAATCCTTCAGATCACCAACAGGCCACAGGATCCAGGAATCACTTCCATACCTGCAATTCGTCTAATTGAATGGACATCTTGTAAGTATAAGCTACTGAATTTCCTTCTATACTGAAAGGAAAGAAGACACATCCCCAGGAGGGGTCTGAGCCCTTCTGCTCCCACAATCAGCTGCACAATCCATCCCCCCCTTCGCCATCCCTGCTGTTTTCTTGGATGAGCTTGTCTATTTTCCCAGCAAGAGTGATCAGGAGGCACCATCTAGTGGTGCCTAGAAACCCCACTCTTTATTTAGGTACAGTTTCTGAAACCTACAGAAACAATTGGTGCTATATTCTAAGTGTGCACCCTCCCCCCCTTCCAGTCAAGGAAGGAAACCTAACACAGAGTAGGCAGGACAGCCCTGCAAAAACAGGAATGACAAGACTCACTGGAGTCCTTGGCAGACTCTAGACTAAATTAAGCTGCATAAAAAGACCAAACTGGGTGTTAGTGGGCAACACAGCACAGGGGTGTTACCCCTGGACCCTGCCCTGGGACATTCAGGCTTCCAGAGCCACAAACAGTGCTCCCAGACCCAAGATCTCCCTTGTCAAGACAAGGGCTTGCAAAAAAATAGGGTCCTTATACCAAAGCCTGGCCCTGAGAACCAGGTAGCTTTGTCAAAGGGAGCAACTCCTTTTTAATGTGGCTGTCTAATGCAAAGCTCAGTACGAGGACAATAAGACTCCTAGAGTTTTTTTAAAGACTACCCTTCTGTCAGCTTTCCCCTTTGACAGCTACTTGTATTCTTTTCCCTATCCTTCTTCAGGAAAGCCAAAAAAGCAGATACTGGTACAAACTAAGAAACAGACCTTGCCTAGGACTTAGCATTTGCAGTCTGTCTTTATTTACATGCACTCAAACAAGTTACTTGGACATAAGTACACTGTTAACTTAATGAGCTTCAGTTATTCCATGATAACAAACAGGAACATGAATTCTTGTCCCATAGTAAATATAGGATTTTTTTGATGTCCAGGAAAAGAGTAATGAGCTACTGTCATGGTTTAACCCCAGCCAGCAACTAAGCACTATGCAGCCGCTCGCTCACTCCTCCCTACTGAGTGGGATGGAGGAGATAATCGGGGGGAGGGGGGGGCGGGGAGTCAAATAAAGGCAGTTTAATAGGACAGAAAAGGAAGGGAAAAATACTACTACTACTAATCAAATGTACAAGTGATGCACAATACTATTGATCACCACCCACTAATTGATGCCCAGCCAATCCCCAAGCCATGGTACCCCCCAGCCAACTCCCCCCAGTTTATGTACTGGGCATGACATAATATGGTATGGAATACCCCTTTGGCCAGTTTGGGTCAGCTGTTCTGGCTGCGTCCCCTCCCAACTTCTTGTGCCCCTCCAGCCTTCTTGCTGTCTGAGCATAAGAAGCTGAAAACCCCTGGACTTAGTCTAAACACTACTTAGCAACAACTACAACATCAGCCTGTTATCAACATTCTTCTCATCCTAAATCCAAAATACAGCCCTATACCAACTACTAGGAAAAAAATTAACTTTATTCCAGCCAAAACCAAGATGGCTACCTTCACAAGCTTTTGGCTAGCAGTCCATGCACAGCATTTACTACAGTTGTATGGCACAGTGCAAGCTTTCAACCTTTCTTACCTCCCAGCATATCCATCCTTTATGGTTGCTTCAGCTCATCCATCTCCAAGAGGACACCCAGCAAGGCAGCTTCGCTGGAAAATTCCTTTAGGTCAAAGACCCTCAGTAAGTATTTGCTCAATTTCTACCACACATCCACCTCTCCAAGCACTAAGTCAGCCCTCCCCCAAGAACCTAGTAACTTCTCACAACACTGTGAGCCCCTTCAATGCTTTTACCAAACCACCGTAACTTCTAACCAAACAAGGGTAGGAGGTCCCTCCTGGACTTTTAGAGACATCCACCACACCCACCAGTGTGAGGCAGCTGGTTGATTGCCCAGGTGATACAACACAGGCACAGCTGAGTCCAATGCCCATCAGTAATGCCAAGCAGCAATTAGGTTTTAAGTGGGGAAAATCCCATTGTGGGAACAATATTGAGGGCTGGTTTTCCTGGGGCATGTTTCAGAAGCAAAGGAATCAGTACCCCAGAATTTGGATATGGATAAGGTTAATTCCTTTGTCACAGGCCTGTAATCACTCACCCTATTGCATAGAAACTACTGCAGGTCCCAAACAGTTTTATATCCTTCAAGCACTCTGCCATCCAAATTACTTCTCACCCACTCTAAGCAAGATGGCTAACCAAGTGAGAACTCATGACACAGGAGGAAGCACTTGTCCATGGACTCACTAGGCTTTTTAAAGGAGTAGGAAACCCTCAGCTTTTACAAATAGAGTATTTCAAGGTATCAAACTCTAAGTGAAAACAGATTTGCTGCTAGGCTGCAGCTGCCAACGTGTCAGCCGAGGGGAATATGAAGTTGTGGGTAGTCTCCAAATCAGGGATAGCTTTTTAACTTTGCTGTTATCTCCCATGGGCTTGCACCAACTCGTAAGAGTTATAAATGAAAAAGACTATGAAAGAGCTATGATGGTAGCACTATTAACTGATGCTTTCTCTGTGGTCTGGTTATGACAGATGGAGTATCTCTCCGAATCAATAAAAGACAAACAACACAAAGGGCCTCAGCGCAAAGTGATGGAACAAGGTTTCATCAACTATTTTTCTTGTATTTCAATTTTTTTTTTTTCCTTCTCCTGAAAAATGAAGAAAGCTCACAGGTCAAACAGGACTATGCATTGAAGTGAAATGTTTAGATGTACCAGGTCTTTGCATTCCCAAACAATAACCTGTACCTCACTTTGTTTTTCCCTGATACCCTTTTGTTTCACCTTCCATGTACCAAAGCTTATCATACAATGGTTGCTGGCAGAGCAATGAAGGATATGGAACAAATGCACCCTTAGCACAACCATATTAATTCCAATACAAGTTTGTCAGGGCTGCATTTGGCCTAGTACATATATACAGTAATTCCAGCAAGCTTTTTGTTGTAGCCATTATCAGCCAAACACACACATCTTTTTCATCAGAAATTGCCTGTGCCTCAGCTCCCCATGGACAAGCCAGGATGATGCCACCCTTTCACCTCACAGGACTTGGTGGGTACCAGGTGGTGCTGGCTGAAGTCTAAGGCGCTTTGGTCGGAAGATGCCCCTTGCCATGTCACCACAGCCAGATTTTTGTGAGGATTGAATAGCTGCTCAGGAGTGATCCGTCTGTGCTCACTTAGACAAAGATCATGGGCAAAGTATCTCTTGGCATCTCCTCAGGTCATTTCCAAAGGGTAAGCTGATCTAAACCCCAGGCGATACTGAGAGGTGCCTGTTGATGGTTTTTTTCAATGTCACCTGAGAGCCCTGTGGAGAGGGGGAGGCTGGGAATTGTCTGGAGGCACAATGCGGCTCTATGATTTTTTGCGGGGCCTCTGGTTGTCATAAGCCAAAAAACAGCTCCATCAGGCTGTTGTCCATCCAAGAAAAGTGGACCTTATCCTAAATTTTACTGGAGAAAAAAAAAATGCTATAAAAAAGTGCAGTTATTTCCCTCTCTTTCTTCACTAACTTTTTCTGCCATCCAGAGCACTCCACACAACAGTCTTGTTAGTTCCCATTGCATTTGCCTTTATAGCTATGGGTATTTTACATATAAGCCTTCTTAAGCAGAAGAAACCATATTGTTCTATAATTATGTAACCCTGCCCAATATTGGAAACAATAAAGTTCTCACAGTATTTGTTTACTTGTGGTGTTTTCATATCATCCAAGGACAATAATGGCCAGCTTCTTTCCATAATGACTGAGCCTGAAAAAGGGTTAAGTGTTTTCTTGTAGCTGTTTGCCTCACTTTGCCTCCCTGCACAGGGCTGAAATGGTTTTGTGTATGTCTCTGTGTTCTCTGTCACTCTTCCCTCATCAGTGGTTTACCCTTTTGTGACACTGATATTTTGTATAATTAGCTACCAGCGCAGTTACTCTGGCCCTTGCTCTCCATACAAAGAAGCAAGCAGCTCCTTTACTGTTTATACTGTCTTTCCAAAGACAGTTTTCATTCCACAGACATATTTATTTAAGGAGTATAAAAATAATTGGAATTCTCTCACCTGTAACTGTGAATAGAACTTTTTCTTTTCTTTTCAGTGTCCTCTGCACTAGAAGCACTCTCTCAGATTAATAATTTTTTTTTTTTGTCAAGAAACCTGCCAAAATCAATGAACTATCAGACTAATATGACAGCTACGCTTTGGCATGCTTTGAGTGAGACTGGCCCCCGTACCAGAGCCCGTAAGGAGCACTGCAGTGAATGCCATTGTGGTCAGCAAGTGCAGGATCGCAGTGCGGTCAGAGCAGGAGGAGGATGGAGATCCCGGGTGGTGCCAGCATGAGAGCTGAGCTCAGCGACCGGGTCCAAACTGCAAACAGGAGTAAGCCAGGCTATGGGGTGGGAGCCTATGGCTCTGTCCTTGGCTTCTTGACAGGCACTAATATGGGTCTCACCTCAGCACTGACTGGAATCGTGTGTCTGGACCATGGCTATACTGGGAGCTCTCTTTTAGTATTACACTGTGGTCAAAAGCAGGACCGTTTCAGTAACTGTGGGTGTCAACAGTAATATAAAGCTTTACAGGGATATATCTATCAATGCAGATTGCAAAAAAAAAAAGCTGAAAATGTTTCTTTAGGATGGGTTAAGTAGAGTTCCAGGATTGCCTCCCCTACATTTTTCTGCAAAACAGTTGAAATAATAGTTGGGCTGATTCTGTATGGAGTGCATTAAGCCAGAGGCAGATACCCACCATGGAAAACAGCAGCTTAAAGAATCTGTTGACATTGAAAGCATCAGAAAACATGGAGATAAGAATGTCAAGAAATCTTAACTATAGCTGTTACTTCCTGCATAGCCTATAATTAGATACCAGGGTAGTACCTTATACATACTTAAGATACAAGCCAGAATACTTTTTGCTTATTTTTTCCATCTCTGCATTCCCATCTGTGCTCTCTGTGTTGTTGCTTGCCAGCTTTCTGATAAAGCAATATATCTGTGGCTGATACTTGCTAGGAACCATTGTGAAAAATGTTTGCTACAAAACAAAATGCTATTAATTTTTTCTCTGAATAAGTGCTTAGAACAGTAAGGTTTAATTTCCTGCCTCTCCACTTTCCTGACTTCTCTTGTTAACCTCAATTTATTTTTTTCACCTCAGCCTGTAAGAGAGCTTTACAAACCATGGTGTCATTTCGACACTTATTTTTCATTTTGATGCCTGGTTTGTGAAAACATCAAGTTAGATACTCTACATTTAAAAAAAAAAAAGACCCTTTCTTAGATGCCTAAGCACATTCTGAGAAGCTTGACTTTAGGCAGCCATTTTTGGATATCATGGCCCTAGCAAAGTGCTCCTCAGACTCATGTCTGAGTGATGATCATGGCATTTTTTGGAAGTCAAGAAACACAGCCAGTACTTCAGGACACGTTTTCAGTCCTGCTCTTCAAACCCTCAGCAGGGAAGACCCAGAAGGTGTGTGCTGGCGACGGTGGCTCCTGTGCACACCCCACGTTGCATTTACAGATGAGGGCAAAGGGAGAATCAGGCTAACATGCTTGTACCTGCCTTTACCCAGCTGGGATGCTGGCCTGAAAGTGCTCTGGGGAGTCGATACAAGGAGTGGCATATTACCGAGCTAGTGAGAGTAAAATGGCACCAAGACTCACAGAGCACTGCTCGGGAAAGCAGAGGGAGAGCTGTGGTGGCCGGGTGGGCTTGGGCACACTTCAATCTTTACCAAGTCCACTGCTAGCAGTTATTTAATGCAGTCTGAGGCACAGGGTCATGGCACCATTCCCAAATGAAAACTTTTGCCCAGCTCCAGAGCTAAATTGGGTTTTGTTACCACAACCAAGAACACTTGAACTGCAGTGCAAGCATGTGCCTTCTGCTACACCTGGTGACAGGGCACTAAGACACCCTCCTTGACTTTGCCTGTGTGTAGCAAAGTACGGGGTCTGCACTGTCAAACAAACCAGGGATGGTTTTAATCTGTCATTCAAGATTCTGATAAAAGATGAGTTCATTAGCTCCAGGTACACTTAACAGGTAACAGTCAAGAGGCAAAGTCTTGAGCTATTTTTTCATCTCACTGTTAGCCTGCCTACTAAAGATTGTGGTGTTTCTCTAGATGACTTAAGTGTCTAGACACACTAAACCAAAACCTTCTGTTAACTACCAAAATTTCCCTGCCAGCCACATACTTCTAATGAATTACCGAATGTGACCATATAGGTAACTAATTTCTTTAACTACTGGACAAAGCTAAAATAAGTGCGGAATTTAATGCAGGTGCTCATGAAGTATCACAGAATAGAGAAATATAGGAGTGCATAGTCATTTGAAAGAAAAAAAGAACTTCTTTTAGTGTCTACTACAGGTTTTAGCTGAATGGGGAATGACGGTATTAGAAAGGCCTGAAACACTGGCCTGTTAGTCCCTGCTGTCTCATTTTAATGAACTTTTTGTATGTGTTAATAAAAGTTTCTTATTCTCCTCACATAAAATCCTTAATATAGTCGCAGTTGTGCTTTCTCTAGCTGTTCCTTTATTATATCAGTTTCTCTTTTCCAGGATTAGTTTGGGTGAAGGATCTGAAATACTGTTAATTACTACCTTTTAGTGCTGAGACTGCAGTCAGCCCTTGCTTGGGAATGTTTCCAACCGAAGGACAACATCCTGCATGCATTAATGCTGAGAAGAGGTTATAGGCATGTAAGTAACTGCATTATCCTCTTTGGTCATTACTGAGGGCTCTCCCTGTGCAAGTGCCTAAGGCACCTCTACCAGGCACGGGATGACACTAGCTCCTCACCTGCCCCTGCAGCACTCCTACAAGGATGCTCTAGATGGTGATGTGCAGGACTTTTACCTCCTTAAGAGCTCTACTGTAAACTCCATACAGGACAAGAGAGTTTTGTCTTCTTGCCATATGGCATTGGCACCGAGGGTGCCTACTTGCATCCCCCTCCTGCCTGTCTTCCTTTGCCAACCACAAGATCCTTCCTCCTTCAGGTGATTTTTCCCTTCCTCTTTCTTCCACTTTCCCACTCTCTGCAGATAGATGACTGCTTCCTCTATTGCCATAACAAGCAGCAGTTTAGCCATGCTGAACAGCTCATGCTGGAGGTGACCATCCTCCATTTGAGAGGGGAAGAAACCAACCCCAAACACTTGGGTTCTTACGGGCACTTCATTGTCTTCTACAATGGGAGAGAAGATCAGTGCTAGTAACCTTCCTCCACACCACTACCACCACTTGGAAAACTCAGTATCAAATACAACTTCCAGGGACATATGCACATCCTTAGCTGTATGGTGATGGGAAGATTTCCCCAAAAGGGTCTGTGCTAGGAGGAAGACGATCCTCTGCAAGTTCCTGCCACAGATGTGCATACACATGGGCTTGTCATCCCTGCCTAGGCTTCTAATCATGCTGTAGCCATCTTTTACATCCATAAGGGGGTAGATTAGGAGGTAGTAGGAAATTACAAGTGCGTCAAGTACCCTGTAGAAAGTGAAGTGGGAGATGACTAGGGAAACATCTCAAAAAACAAGATTTGCCCTAAGAATGACTTTCCAGCTGATCTCTTTTGTCCACTGTAACCCTGACCGAGGAACCAGGTCCCATTACTTTGCTTTCTATTCCGCCTGTGTCCCTCCCCAGAAAGGTGACAGTATTACTAGCACGCTCTCTTTCTGTTTCCCATAAAAGATTGATCCAAACTGAGTAGAATTGCACCCACACAAAGAAAGGGCAAAGGTAGATGGTACTGTGCCTTCTGAGATGTCCATAATACAATATAGACAAGAATCCTCACCTCATATATGCCACAATTGGAAAAGGAAAAAAGTTAAAGATCCAGAAAGAGAACTCTGCAATGCTCAACTATCCTGCAAAGGAATAAGCTGGCCTGGATGTCTTGTACCTCTTCCACCTCCCTCATTTACCACTGCTGGGTTGGCTGCTACCTCTGCTGAGGGTGCATCATGTGGGCAAGCAACCATCAGATGTGAGCTCCCCAGCATCCCCATACTCCAGGTGCAGGAGCCAACTCAGTTGATGTACCAACCTGGCTGTCTGAAGAGGTGCAAGTGTTCCAGCTGCTGAGGTGGGACAGCCATGTGATGAGGAGCCATGGACTCCCCTAATTAGTTGATGCTGGAGCTTGAGCATGTGTACCAGGCCTGCCTGGTGGCTGCCTTCATTCAGGATTTGCTGCAATATCACCATCCTCCTCCCCACTGCTGGGGAAGGCAGTGCTCTGCCCATACATACGTGCTGCTGACAAGATCCTGTGTGTCTTGGTGGAAATCACTGAGGTCTCCTTAGTTGCAGCCTCTGTCCCTGTATGCCCTGGATACAGTGAGCCTTTGGCTGGCTTGCCCTCCTCCTCAGGGCTGCAGGAACCAGCAGTGATGATGCTGCAGAGCAAGCGTGGGACAGGGCTGATCCTGAGATGGGCTGTCAGTGGTGACCAGGCTGAGGGGAAAGGCCCCCACCAACCTCAACACAAGAGGCATCAGGCTCTTTCTTCTGAAAGGCTTTGGCCAACTGATAAGTGGTACTACTTGTTGGGTGAAGGCTATCAGATGAGACAAAATTATACAGTCCTATGGTAATGCGAGCACTTGTTTTTCAGTCTCTGAGTCATGAAGCCATTTCACCTCTGTGTCAGGTCTCTCAGAGAGCTGGTACAGGTGAAAAATGCTAAAAGGCACCTGAAAAAGTCACTGCACCTAGTAAAGGCTGTGGTGCTCTTTTGGGGTAATAGCAGGGAGAACAGCAGGAACTAGCTTGACATTTAGTTCACAACCGGCTAAAAAGCCAGTGAACATGTAGAAGATCTGACTAAGCATTCTCCCTCTTTATGTGACTTGGTGTGAAGTACAAAGCTCAGAGAAGCACACCTTGCCAGTGAAGATGGGCATTATTTCCCCACCAGCCATAACAGTACAGAAAAACCCAGCAGCAACTTTACTAGAAATTTATGGATGAGTGCATACCTTTCACCTAACCCTAAAACCCCCAGAATATCTAAAGCAAGCAAAGTCTGTGCTGAGGGACAACACTGCTGCTTCCCATTTCTAAGACAATGAAAGCAGTTTTAAGGTTACTTCACTACTAACACTTGATGGAAGAAATCTGCAGCCAGGCCCCAGCCCAAGAGCTCTACATGACCCATAAAGGCACAGAATGGCAGAGCCATTGAGTTTGGAAGGTGGTCTTGTTCAGCCCTCCTGCTCAGACTGGGGTCACCTAGAGCAGAAAAGTTGCTCAGGGCCATTCTTGGTTGGGTTTTGAGTATCTCAAAGGGTAGAGACTCTACAACCTCTCTGGGCAATCTGTTCCAGTGGTCAACCACCCTCACAATGAGGAAGTAGAGTAGAGTAGAGTAGAGTAGCATAGCTCAGTTGGAAGGGACCTACAATGATCATCGAGTCCAATTGCCTGACCACTTCAGGGCTGACCAAAAGTTAAAGCATGTTATTAAGGGCATTGTCCAAATGCCTCTTAAACACTGACAGGCATGGGGCACTGACCACCTTTCTAGGAAGCCTGCTTCAATGTTTAACTACCCTCTCAGTGAAGAAATGTTTCCTGATGTCACTGTTCCTGCAGCCATGGTCCTCCAAATAAGAGGACCGGGCAGCCCAAGGTCTATCAGTATTATTAAAGACTGAGGCCAAAGAAAAAAAGCATTGAGTGCCCCTGCTTTTTATTCATCCATGTTTGTCAGGTGGATCCCTTCTCTTCCTAGTCATCCTTAATCCTCAGAAAGAGTCCCCTGGGTAAGTGAATTAGCCTTGTGGTATCTCAGTTCTCCCACGACAAAACAGAGGTGGGAATGTTTCTCTTCTGAATGTGGCTGCAAGGGAAGAGGCTTGCTGTGAAGCACTGTTATCGGTTTGTGTGGTGCAGTTTTCTTTGGTAGTGGGGGAGGGGGCTGCAGAGGTGGCTCCTTTAAGAAGCTGCTGGAAGCTTCCCTGGCGCCAAAGAGTTGGCCCTGCCTCTGCAGCCCAGACAGGGAGTGACGGTGGGAGCGCCTCTGGGAGAACAGATTTAAGAAGGGGAACCGGCAGTGTGGGGGTTGGGAAACGTGAGAGGAACATCTCTGCCGACACTGGAGTCAGTGAAGAAGGAGGGGGAGGAGGGGCGCCTGAGGAGGCTGATGGCCCTGCAGCCCGTGGTGAGACGGCAGGCTGTCCCCCTGCAGCCCATG
>VYZV01030634.1:16823-73737 GCA_013401275.1 Pandion haliaetus | reverse complement strand
CGTGGGAGGGACCCCACGGTGGAGCAGGGGACGAGTGAGGAATCTTCCCCCTGAGGAAAGGAGCGGCAGAGACGATGTGTGGCGAGCTGACTCAACCCCCATCCCCTGTTCCCCTGCGCCGCCGGGGGGAGGAGGTAGAAAGCACCGGGAATGGAGCTGAGCCGGGAAGGCGGGAGGGGTGGGGGGAGGTGTTCTGATGTTTGGTTTCCCTTCCCAATACCCTTGTGTGTTTTATTTGATTTGATTTGTAGTAAATTAAATTGATTTTGTTTCTTCCCCAAGTTGAGCCTGTCTTTTGCCCGTGACCATAAGTGGGGAGTGATCCCTCCCAGTCCTTGTCTCGACCCACGAGCCTGCCTTTGGATTTTCTCCTCATCCCAACGTGGCCAGGCGCAGGGGTGGGGAGTGAGTGAGCGGCTTCATGGTGCTTTGTTACTGGCTGAGCTGAACCCGAAACCACGACAAGCACCCAGACACTGGAGCAATGGCAGGGTGTGGGCCATGGGTCTAACACGATAGATGCTGATGTGTCTGCTATGACAAAGCAGTCATGGAGCTGCTGGGTACAACCAGAATAAGATCTGATGACACCTGCCGGCATGCTATATCTGTGACACGGCTTTTGTTGGAGCACCATCGCCAGGCTCTGGCCATGATTATTTTGATGAAATACATTCATATATCACCTCCCTGCTGGAGTTTAATTGACATAAGGGAACAGAACAGAACATGGAAGAAATCTGTGCTGCAGAGTGACCCAAAGATATACGGGGCCTACTTACAACCTCAGGTGAATAATGGGAGAATAATGGCACCTATTTTGCAAGGTATTTGACTTATGGTCCTGTAACTCTTAAATCTTGGCAAACATGCTCCAGAATGAGTTGGAAATATGAGAGATTTACTGCACACTAAGCATTCTTTCCCTGATGAAAGGAGGGGAGCTTCCCACACCTCCTTTTCCCCCCTCTTGCCATTCATCACCAAGTGGAAAAAAGTCAGAAGCATCAAAGCCCACAGGTAGAAATATGATCCTGACACCAGGTTTTACACCCCAAGCTACCCCTTATTTCAGCAGAGGCTGCTTTACACTAGCAGCCTATCCATCAGTCCAATTCACATGATGGAGGAGGCAAAGAGGAGGGAAGAGACGGGATGTCAAGAAAGGTCTGTTTTGGAAGAGGTGTCAGGGAGGAGCCACCACTGGCTCCTCAGAGTGCCTTCAAACACTGTCCTGTGTTCCAGGAATGGTACCCAAACAAGCTGGCTGGGTCTAGAGAGGAGAAAGATCTGTTCTGGGAGACAGCCAAGGAAGACGGTCTGGAAAATATCTGTGAAGGCATTTAGAGATGGAAACACTACAGATACCTCTTAGGAGGTGGGAACCAGTAAAAGGAAGATGTGAGACCACAGGGAGAGGAATAGAGTGAAAAGGTGAGTGAGTGCAGGCAGAGTGAAGATTTGTTTCCTCTGAATTCATGAAGTATTTTACTTGTACAGAGCCAAAAGACTATAAAGTTTCAGTCTGGACTTGTTTTTAGTGCTTATTATTTCTTGCCTTGGAATAAGAGGCCTTTATAGCTTGACAGAAGAAATAAAGCAGTCTAGCAGAAAACAAGTGAGGCGTGAACTGCGATAAGAACAAGGGGAGATCTGTTTACCAGGCAGGATGAAAACATAAGTAATTAGCTTACCAACAGACAGAGACTGCTCTATCAAAAGGCAACACGATGCACAGACCTTTACTGGTGGACACATAAGAAACTATTTCAAGGAGATCAAATTTAATCTCAGCTAACAAGAATTTAATGATGCTCTGTCATTAGTAATTTAGATAGCTCTTACAGAAGACCTCACCTGCATTATCCAAACTTTTCCAGTCCATTTTATTATTCATGAAGTATTCATGTGGCCCTTTGGAGTGAACCCCAGACTGACTGGGAATGCTACTGATTAATGAGCATCCTGTTCAGAATTACTGTGGATGAGAGGTGGCCTTAGGCAGAGTCACAAATGCAATTCTGTGATCTTAAAAAGGACTTTTTTTAGCTGAAAAAAGAAGTGTGGATGAAGGTCAAAACACAGGTCAGGATGTAGAAGTTCGAGACTTTCACTTCTGATCCACCGACATCCTGTGTGACTCTCAGTAAAGCATGATCTCTGCATGTATTCATTTCAAAAGCTGAAATAATGGTAATAGTTACTTACTTCAAAAGGCTCCTGTCATGACTAATTGCAAAAATGTTTATAGAACACTATCAAATTCTCAGGCAGAATACATCAGAGAAATGCAAAGTATTGTTTATAATTGCAGAGAAAAAAACTATGTTAAAAACATCAAGGTTGCAAACTCAAGCATTTGAAAGCTGGGAAATGCCAAAATTAAGGTCATCAGTGAAATCTTAGTTTGGCTTCTCTGTTTGCATGTGTTACAAGGTACACTGCAATTATGACATGTCATTTCAGGACAGTATATGGCAGCTGCAGAGTAAATGCTCTCCATCTATCAACGTATACATAGAAGGTGACATATACATACAAAGGCGACAGACTCCCTTGTGGGGATGTGAGTGGAGTTGGCCAAAAGCCTAAATAGCCGTGTACCCAAAAGTTTTCTATTGACAAAGAATTAAGTATTTACAGGTGTGTGATAAAACATGATGCTGGAAGTATCCATCCTGATGTATTTGTTAAACCAATGGAAAGCAACACAACATACAGTAACATTATTGGCAGTGATTGGTAGCACTTTGGCATTTAACTTTTTGTTAGTTTGGTTTTAATTAACTCATTCTGGTGTTGCTTTTCCTTCTCTTTAATCACTTTTTTTGTCAGGCCTGTGGCATCCCATACCGCTGCTTTTCAGTTTCTATATCTCTTCTTTTGTTCCTCTCCCTTCATCCCGTCTGATTGTCCTTTCTCCTTCTCCTCTTTGCTTTTTCCTCATGCACACTTCCAGTTCATCCTCAAAACCCAGTCTTTCTCCTCTCTTTTCCTCACCTGCATTTAATCTTACTGTGTTATCTTACTGTCATCACTGCTAGAGCCCCACTTATGCCCTTCCACCTCCCCAGCCCAACGCCTTCAGACAAAAACCAATTTCTCTGGCAAGAACTGTGGCAAGAGATTAGCATCACTTTGATTACAAACTGCACTGTGGACCTGAGAAGAGATCCAAAATAAGAGAGAAAACCCAACAGATTGCAGAGGCCAGGAGGGTTTGAGAGGACCACAGAGCTCAATGAAGCATCTCCCTGCAACCCTGGCAGTTGTGCAGCCTGAATGGCTGGGGGACAGCCTGTGCAAACTGGAAGGCGGCTGCACAAACCTCTGCCTCTTCTTCCTCCTCAGCAGGATTTCTGTATGGAATCACCCAGGAGAAAGTTAGGCTCTTAGAGAAGAAACACAATTCAAAGTCGAGTCTGTAGTGAGCAAACTTGTTAAGAAATATTGCAGGGGAAATGAAATTTCAGAGAGACAAATGGGTTAATGATAAACCTCTCACACCTGGGCAAATTTTTCATGTCAATTAAGGTTGGGATAGGTCTATTAGGTTTCATTGGTGTTACAACACTGTACACGACATCAGAATTGTCCTATGGTATTTTAAATATTATCCCCCCTTCCCTGCCCCACTCTCCTTACAGCATGAAAGTGGCTGTCTAAAGGACAGGAGTCACATTTGCACGACCCAAATAACAGAATTCAAAGTGTGCTAATGATCCAAGCTGTTGCATTTGGCATTTTGAAAGGGCAATGCTAGGATCTGAGATTATGGGCACAAAGACAGATTTAAGCAAATCAAATTCTCAGAAATATTCCCATATAGCCCACTAACTTGAATTACAATGTTTCTAGAGGTGACATTTAGCTAACTATAGCATTTGGAGCAAAAGGACATGGCTTCCTAAGACAACTTTTTCTTCGGCTTCCTGAAATGGTGTGCCTTCCCAGGACAGAGGCATAGAGCCCACTGTGATAAATGAAGTCTAAACCTCAGTTAAAACCATCAGGTTGTTTCACACAGGCTTAAACGTTCCTCTTTTTGTCTCATTGAAGAGTATTGGCTTTTTTGCAGGCTGAGAAATCAGACTGGGTCTGAGATAAAACATTGATTACATTGGGCCGCCCACAGAATTATCCAGGAATGACACCTGCAATTTAGATTCGCAGCTTGTCTTACCTCAACTCACTCAAGGCATGCAAGTCACTAGAGAGCATCACAAAGCATATTTACATTTCCAGGCTTATATGCCCTTCAGCCAAGCCCACTGCGGTACTCTTCTTCTCTTTTATTCCAACCATGAGTAAAATTTCTGTCAATTGTACCAGATAACCCAGTTGTGCTATAATACAGTTTTCTTTGGGCTGGCTGTACAGACAGGAATTAGTTTATTTGGCTCGTTAAGAATCCCAGCTGACTCAGATCCCCCCAGGCATTACCACAATAAGCTGTGTAAAACATGCTGCAATCATTGCTTAAAGTACCTGTGGCTTTATGGTGTCTGCAGATAATCTGATCACCCTAGATGTAAATGATATAAAGATCTTGGGATCTGAAGAGGTGTGCTGTCCCTGTGCCATGATGCGTGTCAGAGAGACTGATAGGCAGAGGGATTGAGCCTGATCCCCTTTTCTTTTTCAGAGGGAGGAAACCAAGACAAGGCTTAGCAAAGACTTCCCTGGAACTTGCCCAGTTCATACACGGTGACCTTGCATTTTGACACATGTCAACGCATCCTGATCCCTGTTCTTAAGTGCTCCCTTATTCCCACAAAAAAAGCTCCAGGCTTGTTGTTCTCAAAGGACTTGGCTGACAAAATTTGCTCTTCTTTCTTTGCTTCCACCACAAGCAGCAGCAGCAGCGCTAACTTCCCCAGGTATCTCATCCCAGAAACATCCACCTCATCCCGGCACAGAACTCTCCAAAGGTGACAGGTATGGGACAGCCATCCTTTAGTGGGTACAACTCTCAGAAAGGGCTTACCATCAGAAGAACTTTTATCTTCTGGCCTGAGTATGGAAGTGGATGAAGTATTATGTTCTATGTACTGTGGAGCATAAGTGTACAAGTTCTGAAGTTCATTTGGCCACCTCCATGCTCCAGACTGGGCTTTCCAAGTTACCAGTCACTGGAGAGAAAGCAGGCCCACACTCCCAGGGGAACAGCTGTTCAGTCCTTGGGTCCTTTGCTAAGAATGTCTCTTGGTTAACCTTATCACCAACCATAATGTCAATCTGACATATTACTTACCCTCCTTCAAGTGTTTCCAATGTGTCCTCAGAGATTTCTCTCTACCTGATACAGTCTTTCACCTTGTTTGGGTTGTTAAACCTGTTGTAACTGCTATGAGGTACTCAGGAAAGTGACTGATATTTTCCAGGAGTCTCTAGTGGCAGAACAGTGGCTATAATTAACCATAACTTGTTTTTCCTCCTTCTCCCCCTCGCTCTCACTCACAGAGTAAAAGAAACAATGCAAATCATAAGAGGGTGGCCCTCTGGATAAAACTGTTGTCTTTGCTGAAACCTAACCCGAAAACCAACCCTAAATGCAGCAGGAAACAGGCAAATAAACTTTCAGATAAAAACAAAAAAATCATTATACTCATGATTTCCCCAACAGAATTATTTTCTGCTCCCCAAGGAACAGCTGTTTTCAGACTAGATTAGCATCACTCTACTGCTGACCCTTCAGAGTAAAGTTTCAGGGCAGCAGCTTCTCAAGTTCTACATGATTTACCATCTGTATTTGCATTGTTGTTGCCAATCATCTTGACGGCAAAATAACACTGAGCAAACCATTGATTCCTGCTCAACATTAGTAATGAGAGAGATCTTCCACCTGATTCTCCAGGCATCCATGTCACACAGAGAACCATTGTTTTGGGGTTGTGTGGTGGGGATTTGGTAGCAGGGGAGGGGCTGCAGGGGTGGCTCCTGTGAGAAGCTGCTGGAAGCTTCCCTGGCTCCAAGTCAGACCTGCTGCTGGCCAAGGCCGAGCCCATCAGTGGTGGTGGTAGCACCTCTGGGATAACGTATTTAAGAAGGGGAACCTGCAGCAGAGAGGGGTGGAATGTGAGAGGAATCCCTCTGCAGACAGCAAGGTCAGTGAAGAAGGAGGAGGAGGAGGTGCACTGGAGGAGGCTGATGGCCCTGCAGCCCGTGGTGAGATGGCAGGCTGTCCCCCTGCAGCCCAGGGAGGTGAGCAGGGGAGCGGAGGCTCCCGAAGGTGGCTGTGACTCCATGGGAACGCCCGCGCCGGAGCAGTGTGAGACTGGAGAGCAGTCCGCAGAAAGGACCCACGCTGGAGCAGTTTGTGAAGAACTGCAGCCTGTGGGAAGGATACACATTGGAGAAGTTGGTGAAGGACTGTCTCCCGTGGGAGGGACCCCACGGTGGAGCAGGGGACGAGTGAGGAGTCCTCCTCCTGAGGAGGAAGGAGTGGCAGAGACAACGTGCGACGAACTGACCCTAACCCCCATTCCCCATCCCCCTGTGCCGCTGGAGGGGAGGAGGCAGAGAGAACTGGGAATGGAGCTGAGCCGGGAAGGAGGGAGGGTTGGGGGGACGTGTTCTGAGGTTTGGTTTTACTTCCTAGTGTCCTTGTTTTGATTTGATTGGTAGTAAATTAAACTGATTTTGTTTATTTTGCCAAGTTGAGTCTGTCTTTTGCCCGTGACCATAATTGGTGCGTGATCCCCCCCGTCCTTGTCTCGACCCATGAGACTTTCTTTACATTTTCTCCTCCCCAGCCCACCAGGGATGGGGAGGAGTGAGCGAGTGGCTTCGTAGTGCTTTGTTGCCAGCTGGGCTTAAACCACGACAACTATCGGAGAGAGATGCTGAGCTGAGAGCTATGCATCTTAACTTGGGGAATTTGAGGCTATGGGCCATGTTCTTTGTTGCTGTCATGTCTCCAGGGACCATCAGCTGATGTCCAGCAGAGAATAATGTCCCAAATACTCAGGGAAAGAGGTCAACTGATCCTCTCTCTCCTTCTCAGCCAGCAGGAGCAGTATCTAAGCCACTGACAAGCAATATTACTGTACAAAATAAAGCCCCAGTGTAGGCTCTACTCCATGACACTAGTTTGGAAGTTTGCTCCACCACAGGAGCACCACCATCAATCACAACAAGAATGTATCTCTGTAGCAGACAACTTGTTACCAGATTGTAAAGCACTGCAAGAGTGTCTTGATTTTATGTACAGCTAAGCACAGATGCTAAGGCATGTAGCAGTTTATCCGAGGCTACTGCACTGCCAGATATGGAAGCTGGGTGGTTTCATGTCCACGCTAGGGGTTTCTGCCTCCCTTTGCAGGATTTTCCTTGCAACTGGAGAATGCTGGGGGCACCTCCTCCCAGCTTACTTAAGGTGACTGACCTGTGTCTCACTTCAATGCTTCCTGAGTGTGCTTCATGCTACTCTGAGCATGAAGTACTTAACAGTGACTTTGTCCAAATATCTGTCCAACTCCAGTATCCTGGACTGTGCTGGTACAGCTCACCTCTCAGTGGGCTCTATCTGGATTAGATCTAGGTCCTCAGCCCCAGATAGCAAAGACCTTCAACTACAGCGGTTCTTTCCCTGTTGAGCATCCTTCACAATCTTTTGCCAGTAGTGTCTTGAGACCTTTTTCATCTTCTTTTCGTCCCCTCCTCTTCTCCTAGGTTTTTGCTTCTTAGCCCAGTTTTGCAGGCTGCCACTGCCAAGGGTGTTTATTTTGGTGCTAATTGCTATGCCTATTGCACCAGCACCACTGGGAGCTGAGCACAGTTAAGTATTAACAATGTCTATTGGTTGCATCTGATGCCTGATGCCCACTCTGTTGTCATGACTACTCTTGCCTTCTCCCAGTGTTTGGTTGCTCTGCCGGCCAGAGGTGTCCGCAATGTTTCAGTGGGGAGACTTTGGAAGTCAAACTGAAGAAGGAACACTGTAGCCAGTAGTGTTCTCTGGCTCTGAGTGTGAGTATGGCAGGAAGTAATTTCCAACCAGCCTTTCCTCTGTGCTCTTTCCTAACTTCGTTAGCTCCAGTGAAAAAGCCTGTGCAACCCATCAGACAGCAGCATTACACCTTCTGCTGGAGGGACATGGTGCCAGACGAGGGCAAAAGAAAAACTCAGTCCCTGGGACTAGTTTGGCTGTTGTTGCTCTGTGAGATGGGAACAACTCATAAAAAAGCCTCTCCATTTCCATTCTGCACCCCTGAAATTTGGCTTACACTTCCCTTCACTCCTGTATCTTGTTCAAGACACCCATATTCTCCTGGAAAGATACCAGCTCTCCAAGGGCAAGACTGCAAAATGCAATGTGTGTAATGCAATACAGGGAGAGCACTATAAACTTTTCTTAGGGGTGTTGGGGCTGTGAGCTTTGTTCCTTTTTAGTGCAATGTCACTAAAAGCAATGCGCCTGTGCCCTTCAGGGAATAGTGCCCCAGAAACACAGGCAAGAGCAGAAAGAAAGTCATTAACCAGTACACTGAAAGTAAATAAAATGGAGAGAAAGCTCTTTCAGCTTCCTGACTCCCTCCAAAGGGATCCTGCCCTGTTTATTCAGTATTTTACACTGCAATAGTTTAAATTTGCTAGCTGACTTGTTAAAAACACTAGCTAGCATTTCCATGCAGATGCTAGCACAGTGGGCAATGATGTCCCTTACACAGAGGGGCAATAACTTTTGTACTGAGAGAGAGGAGAGGAAGACAATGCCAAAATTGCACCCACAGGAGAAAAATAAGTGGAACAAAGTGTCAAATACAGAAGGGTGAGGTTGGACCCTGACCAGCTGCCACCAGAGAAGCAGGAAAGCAGAGCCACGATCAGACTACGTGTCATACAGAGGGAAGGAGAGACTGTGATGAGCATGGCTAGAAGCCTGGCAAAGTCCCGAAAAGCCCCACACAGCCCCTGTGCCCAGCATCCCCTACCAGCAGCACCAGCCAGAAGAGGGCAATGCCAGTCCACGTACACACTGCTTCACTCGCCAAAGCAATTGGGGTGGCCCTGTTTGCCAGCCTGTCTTCCCACACTGTCTGAAAACCATCAGTTAGATGGGGTTTTTCCCATTTGCAGACTTGTGACACTCTAGTCCTTGTTGTGCTCTTATTTTCACTGATACAGCCCTAAATAGCTCTATGTGCCATGGTGTGGGGAAACCGGGACCTGGAAGGCACCTGTCCGACCCGTTCAATCTTTTCTTTTCTTATCAGTTTTGTAGCCCGTGCAACTGGCTTTCCTGAATCACTTGCTATGCACAATGGTATGAGTTATTATCCACCGGCTTTCAGCTCTGAGGCAGGTAAATGATAAGCACTTTTGTGCTGCAGGATTTCTCTGTATTTTTAGAGTATGCCTGGTTAAGCCTCTGGCACTGGACTGTGCAACTTGACATCGCTAGTGCCTTCAGAAAGTTGCCAAGCAGAACTGCAGTCTAGTCTAACAGGGCCCAGGACAGAGGTGGGTGCTAACTCACCTACCTAGCAGCTACAGTCCTGGGTCATTCTTTCAGGGTGTTGCCTTGCCCATCACTTGTTTCCAAAATTAAAGCAGTCAAGTTGTGAACTGTTGCAAGTGTTTTCCTGCATTAAATGATAATAAAAAACCTGCCTGTCTGTGACCATAAACTTTAGGCCATGGAAATACAGACCAGCTTATGTAGCGATAGGACCAGAGCACAGCTAAGAGAGATGAGGGCAGGAGGGCTGGTGTGCAGGGAGAGCACATGGAAGAGTGGAAGATTGCCTGGGCTTGCTCTGTTCCCGGAAAGAGTTGGGACTGAGGTGCCAGCAGGGACGCAGTTCAGGTAGCTGCTTGGGCAGACCAGGGCTGTGATGGGTGGGTGGTTACAGGAATTCCTCTATGGGTTGGATGAGTTTGCATAACCTTGGTAGAGGCTATGCACTACAGTGAAGAGCCTGGCTCCATCTTCTTTATAACCCCCTCCTAGACACAAGGGAGCTGTGGTTAGGTCCCCCTGAAGCCTTCCTTTCTCCAGACTGAGAAAGCCCAGCTTCCTCATCTGCTCCTCACAGAGCAAGAGCTCCAGTCCCTAATCAGTTTGGAGGCCCACCCCTGAACTCACTCCAGTCTATCAATGTCCGGGCCCCAAACTGGATGCGGTATTTCAGTTGTGGCTTCATGAGTGCTGTGTAGGGTGGGATAATCCCTTCCCTTGTCCTTGTTGGCTGTGCTGCTGTTGATACAGCCCAGGAGGCTGGTGGCCATCCCTGCTGCCAGGGTCACTGCTCACCAGGGCCCCTGGGGTCTTTTCAGCAGAGCTGCCCCCCAGGCAGGCAGTCCCAGCCTGGATTGCTGCACCAGGCTCTTCCTTCCCAGCTGTGGCACTTGGCACTTGCTCTTGTTGAATTTCATAAGGTTTCTGTTAGCCCATGCCCTCAGCCTGTCCAGGTCCTGCTGGACGGCCACCCTGCCTGTCATTTTATTGACCTGCCCAGCTGCCATCACCGGCTTTGTGTCACCTGTGCACATGATGGATATGCAGCTTGTCACCTCTTCTAAGTCACTGATGAAGATGTTAAACAGGGCAGTGCCAGGAAAGACCCCTGCATTACTCCACTTGTTTCTGGTCTCCAGGTGAAGTACGATCCATTAACCACTTCACTGCACCAACCTCTAAGTAGAGGCTGGCACACAGGAACAGGGACTTCCTACCCCCAGGTGTCTGGTGAGGATGTGGGATAAGCCCCTTACCAGTTTCCTTCCTCCCATTTCCTTACCTTTCTCCCCAGTGTCTTCTGTACAGTAAAGAGAAAGCAACCAGGCTGAAGGAACTTAATAGTCCATTGGTAAAGCCTGTCTTTTTTCTGTAGAACAGCCTGGAGATGGTAACATTTAGGAATCCTTCACCCATGTCAAATATGGATTTTAGTATAATTGAGGCATTTCAGTTAGTTGTTGGGCTTTTTGGGGGNGGGGGGGGGTTGTGTTTTTTTTTTTTTTAAGTTACTGACACATTTACATGTCAGTTAACCTCAACCTGCTTCAGATAACTTAGTTCTAAAATAGGTTAAGCCCACTTTCCTACATCACAGGACTCTATGTATACGAAGGATGGATGTTCAGGGGTCACTAAATATTACAGCCTTTGGTGTGGGGCTTCAGTATTTGCTTCTCATCTTGATCCCATCTCCTGAACTCCACAGTCAGGATAGGTACAGGAATGAAAGTACCGACGAAGGCCCCACAGTACTGCCATCCTGGCAGCCAGCAGACCGCTGCTTCCTCATTTGCCCTCAATCAAAGAGAACCAGAAAATTTGGCATGGCAGCTCTGCCCCGAAAGGAGGGATCCAGTCACACATTTCTCACCTCGTCTCAATACATGCACATGTATAGCCCTGCACCTTTCTCTTCTAGTCAAAGTCAAGCAGAGACATGACGCAGGCTGAAATATTTTCCTTTTCAATAACCAAATGCTCTAGCTCCTATGCCTTTAGCTTTGCAACAGCTTGTAAAGCAAATGGCACCAAGTGCTGGAATCAGCAGTAAAATCCTGTCTGATTTTTTTTTCCCCCAGGAACAGCTGGGTTAAAAATCTTTGACTAACAAGTTTTCACTGCCATACTAATCACTTTTCTTAATCAAATCAATGAACCATCCAATTTAAATCTGTTTCTCATGAAACAAACATTTCAGAAAGATTCAAGTGCAATAAATAATCACCAAACTTGAGACACTGAGCTGAAAGGAGCCCCCAGCTCACGGTTCCTGCCTTTCCTGACAGCCAGAGCTGTGAAGGGAGCAGTCACCCAGCTCAGGGTGAGGGCTGTGACTGCTCCTTGCTGTGTTGCGAGGGGCAGATAAACTGCCAGGCCTCTGATGGGTTTTGTTGTAGCTGAGGAGAGTAGGTGTAGTACTGAGGCAGAGGACTTTTACATGCTTTAGTTGAAAATCAAACATCCTGTTGTTATTTTAAGGGACATTTAAAGTTAAGGTCCTATGCCTCATGCTTAACTGGAATGAACAGAGCTGGTGGATCGTTTCTATTGCTCAGAATAAATTTATCCTCTCTGCAGGGGGAATACAACAAAATTAAGCCAGACCATGCATAGGCAGACGTTCCTGTAGCAAGGTGATTCCCTGTCAGAGAAGAAAGCTCTGATCCATGAACTGCTTCACCGTATGGTACCAAACACCCCTGCTATGCTGGAAAGAAAAAGCATGATGATGCTGTGTTAATGGGTTCACTGCGTGGGGACATAGTGACACAGATTTGTGCCTCTGCTCCCTCCCTCCTGACTAAGCCTAAGGAAACCACTGAGCCTTGCTGAAATAACCTGAGATTTCCCATGCTCTCTGCCAGCCTGTGGCACCTCAGAGGGATGTTGTGCAAAAATGATCTCTGTGAGGGCGGTAGCACACAGAGAGCAAGGTGGAATTTGCCATGGCAGTTCTTCTCCCCACACTTGAAGTGTCCCGTGGTTTGCAGGCTTCCAGCCTACCCATATGAACACACACAGCCTCACTACCTGATGAGCCACTGCATAACAGAAAAATACAAAGAAAAGAGCAGAAAGGCTGAAGACAGTGTTGCTAAAACAAGAACCAAGTTCCAAGGAGGAATGTTACTTAAGGCTTGAGAAGAGGCAGTGGTGGGTTTTTTAAAACAATCTCAATAGATAAAGAAAGAAATGCTGTTGTTATGAAGTGACATTTCTGGTCCTTGAAAGCTGTCTCTGCTGTTTGATGAAGCAGTGTGGCAGCCTTCTGAGCTGTGATGCTTATTTCCCTATTAAAGTCCTTTTGGAACTGAGCTGACATATATGTTAGTGGAGCATCTCATGTTTGCTTTCCTTTAGCTGAGCCTTTGAGGATTGAGTTTCCTTGCAGAAGCCTCTGAAGATGTCTATATAGGACCATCTGGGTGATTCCCAAGGAGACACAAAGAACTTAATTTCTTGAGCGGCATAGGATTTCTCAGCAAAAGATTGCTGGCAAGACTGAAGTGTAAAGGATCCCCTCAAGCCTTCAGCCAAAGGAGACCACCACACATCCCCATCTCCGCCCCCCGAGATACAGCCACACTGAGCAGCCTGCCAAGTGCTGCTAAAAAACCCTAACTGCCTTAACATGGACAACTCCTAAAGTTCTTGCAACTAATGTTTCATGCATGCCAGGAGGCATGTACCCTGCTTAGGGAAATATGATATTAATCAAAGAATTAGTTATAGGATACTAAACTTGCTGAGGTGCTGTTATCAAATATGTAAGGCAAACAACATTCTGGGTAATTAACAGACATCTGTGATGAGCCTGCAATCTGAGTAAGGGGTTTGCCTGAGTCTCTGGGTGTTGCTTTCTTTGTTCCTTAAAGCTTCCTAATAGTTTGTCCAGGTCACCATGATGGACAAGCCCAACTTTACAAACTTCCCTTGGATTATTACAAAACAAGACATCAGTAAGACGCAGCAGTAGTAAAGCTCTCCCAATTTCTTTACCACAAACCTAAGTAAAGGTTTCCCACTTGCTGCAAACTTTGCTTGAGCTGGGCAGGTAACGAGCAGGTATGTGGGGGTGCACATGTGCTCCCCCAGCACTGAGAGAGTTTAATCAGCTGAGGAAGGGACAAGGATTGGGTCTCTCTAGGAGCACTGCTGAGACTAACAGGGTGGTAACAGGTTGGCTTCTCCCTGAAAACAACACGAAAGTGCTATTCTCAGCAAGAAATACATGGGAGTCCTCAAGTGAAAGAATAATCCAAGGGCACGATAAAGGAAAGGCAACTGTATATGATGTCTCACAGTTGCCTATGCAGTTCAGGAAAGAGGAACAATTGCTTCTAAGAACTATTATTATGCCCTGAAGCAGAGGATGAATTGAACCCATTAGAGTTGTTCATCCTTCTCCCTGGTGGCCCCTTCAAAATACTGGCTTTTGTTTAAAAAAAATGTGTACAGAACTTATAATCGCAAAATTAACCTTCAAAATCAGAACTCTATGTAAATGAAGATGCTGTATCAGCAAAATCCCGAAAGAGCTCTGAGAGGTTATTTCATTTACCACCTGAAATTGCTAGCTCTGGAGCCAAACTGGGGGGTGAATGTTAGCAAAATGCTATTTCTCTTCTGGTATAGAAAGGCTATTTAGTGACCAGCTGATGCTACAGGTTTCACCCCAGGCAGTATTTGGTTAATACAACTGCCACCCCCTTTCTGGCTTTGCTACGAATATGCTATGCTTTTATTCATGTTCAAATACAAAATTACCAAGACTAAAGTTTTCAGAATCTCCCAGTGCCTGGGCTATGAAATCCAAATTTTGACACATGAATTAGATTTTGATTTTTCTTTTCCCCGCAGACACTGGGTACCTTACAACTACATTGACCATACAGGGCATGTGATTCATACTACCGTCATGCAAGAATTATTCTTCAGGTATAATTTGGGCAGGGGGGGAAAGGAGGGAAATTTTAGACTGTGCAAATTTTGTGTGATAGGAGACTGAAGAAATGGTAGCCAGATTTAGCCTGTGGAAACCTGAGACAGAAATTCAAGTGGCAAACTAGGAAGACAGATAACCTTCTTTTTTGCCATTTTAATGGCTAAATCTGTGGCAGAACTCTCATCAACATCTCCAGCCTGACTAACACCTGGTTCTTGAGCTGCATAACATACCCTGAGGCAGCAAACACACACATCCCACATCTGTCTGTATGATCCAGTCACTAGCTAACTCTTCTTTTAAAGCGGCTTGAAGGCGAGTGTGGTTACACAAAGACCACTGGGAATCACGCAGAGAGCCTGGAGGAGAGTTGGTACAGAAGTGGGTAATGCCCCATCACTACTTCAGTCTTGGGAACTCAGCTTGCTGCCTTTTGATGAAACATAACTTCTGACCCCAGTGT
Organism: Pandion haliaetus; assembly: GCA_013401275.1. NCBI lineage: Eukaryota > Metazoa > Chordata > Aves > Accipitriformes > Pandionidae > Pandion > Pandion haliaetus. Next base: position 58,863 of record VYZV01030634.1, on the reverse strand, counting down.
AAACACCTTGTAATCTGCCCTCCTGCATCTGTCCTGGAGCATTAATATTTGACACAAATCCTAAAGGAAGCTCTGTTCTTTACAACTGATTTGCCAGAGGTGGATGGATAGGAAGGGTTGTGGGTAATATGGAAATGGCATAGGCAGAGGATCCCTTCTGGGAGTCTGACTATTGAAAATCAGCTGCTATTTACACAGTTAATGCCATTCACTTCTTGCACCTGCTCAATCATTCATTTCCCAGTGCAAGCCAGCTTTGCCTTGCTGCAAAGTCAGGGAATTTAAGGGAGTTACACCTGCAGGTTTTCCTTTTCTTTCCAATGATTGCAGAGTTCAGCTTATAAAACTCCCACTTGTACATTTCCAGCCCTTCATCTTCCTTTTCTGTGAATTCTTTTTCTACCTATTTATATGTATATACTTTTCCAAGTATTTATATTTCTGATAATGAACCCAAAGCTCTCTCTAACTCTTTTTGGACTCCCAGCCTGTTCCTGCACCACACAAAATCCATTTGATTCTTGTCTGAAAAACAAGAAATTCAGCTAGCTTCCCAACTTAAGCTAGCTTTTGTTCATACTGTATTCAGTCTTTGAGAGATGCTCCATGCCCGACATCCAGGGATATCCCATTCTTTATGATGTCCCTACAAATGTAAATTCTGTGCTGTCAGCCCCAGCAAACACACTTTTATAGCAGACTGCATGTTGAATTTTGGTTAAACCCCCCACCCCAAAACAAACCACAAAGGATTATGCAGCTGAGCTGTCTTCCCACTCTTGTCCCCATCTCCTTTCTCAATAAAGAAGTTCTGCAGAGAAGCCTCAGGCCAACAAGTAGGAAGGAAGAAGTAAGGGAGAGAGCTGTAGTCCTGTGGTTCTACTTATTGGCAGTGCTAAAGGATGTACCAGCTGCGAGATTATGGGAGGTGCAATTGCAGCTCTGAGCACCTGAGAAACCTATCAGTGTGGGTTAATTAATACAAAAGTGAAGGCTTTTTGAAGGCTTTTTGATTAATACAAAAGTGAAGGTTTTTGCATAGTTTTTTCTATTATCAAGAGAAGGACTCCTATATAATGGAAAATCCACACTTCCACTTAGCAGATAAAGCATTTGCAATACTAACCTGTCTGCTGAATTTGCTTCCATGGTGGTGGTGAGGTGTCATTCATTGTAGAGTATCCATCTGCTTGTTGTCAAATATGAACTGAATGAACTCCCCCCATCTGCCAAAGTCTTGTCTTTGATTACAGAAAGAAAACAGCAGGAAGGAGGTCAAGGTCAAGTAAAGCAGATAAACATATGATTAACTCTGATCAGATAATGACTCACCTGTCTTCAGTGGGAACAGCCTGGTACTAATGTGTCTGGTTGAACCAGGGTTCGAGGAATAAACCAGATTAAAGGGAATGACATTGCAAAAGTAAAAAGTAATAAAAAGCTTAAAGATGAAAACAAAACAGTCCATGACCTCTTTTTTTTTTTATTTCCATCTGAAGAAACAACAGCTGGTAGGCTCCTGAAACCGGTACATGTCAAATCAGACACTGGAAAGGAATTGAGAGGATTATTTCACAATTTTATTGCACAACTGAAAACTAACCTTTTTTTTTTTAAATATTTACAAGCCATTTATTTTGCACACACAATCTAAACAGCATTTCCCCCCACAAAATCATCACCTGGAAAACTTACACATGGACTGAAGCATACATGTAAACTAAGAAGTTTGTGTTAAATGCATGTTGCCTCAGTCTAACCCTGCAGGGGGAGGCGCTTGGGAGATGGGGCAGCAATAAGGAAAGAAGACCCATTTTTCTTTTTTCTTTCCTGAAATGTTACTTAAGGAACTTTCCCCAACATGGTAAGAGAAACAAAAGAGTTCAGCATTAGTTCAAGAAGGCCAGCCAGTCAGGTAATGTACTGACCGGGTGGCGAGTTGAAGATTCAAACCTCTTCTGTGCCACAAGCCTTGCAAGAAAATTACAAGCCTTGTTTCATGCATGGCTCACCCTAAAAGTCACGACATCCCAATTTTCCCCTGGAGAATGTAGAATCACCTCGGTCATGACAGAAAAGGAGTGAGGTTTGAGTCTTAAGAAGAAACACGATGTGAAAGGCTGCTGTTGGGTTTTTTTTTCCTTCTTTCTCACAGATTTCTTACCCGTGCTTTTGGAAAAGTGCTGGCTGACACACTGCAAATGCTGCCCCTGCTCTCAGCAGAGCTGCACAGTGATAATACAGTGCAACGACGTTGCACGACTTGACCGGCAATGCCAGGGGTAGTATTTTAACTACCACTATGAAGCCCACAGCTTTGTGCCGAATACGAGTGCTTTCTGGGCTGTTAGCATAAGCCGTCTATCACAACGTGTATCATAGTCTCTAGAGTCCACAAATCACTCCCTCCCTCCCATGGCTGATCCACCCACACTTTCTCCATCATATAGACTGTTGTTTTCAAGTTTGTCAGCTAATATTGAGTATACGGCCTTGTAGCACTTACCGCTTAGTTTCCAGGGGATTTTGACACCTGCAATCTTAAAGGAGTAGGTGGTAGCTCTAAAACTGAAGCTCACTGGCTCAGATTTGTCCCACGTTACTTTGGGCAGATGTACACCTGAGGCACCTGCGTGGGGACCATCAGCACTGTAACCTTTTCTGCTAGTCAGAGAGCAAAGGGTGATGTAGGATGTAGGTGAACAGAAATGCCCTCTGCAGAAGTCCTACTCGCTGCATTGACCATCAAAGGAAACTAAGGGGACCAACTCCAACACCGTGGATCTCGGACAGCTGCCAAGTTGCATGGGCTGAAGCTGGGCCTGACTGCTTCCAGCTGGGCACCTAAAAACCTAGGGATTCTGGCATTGCAAGGTACATTTGGTGTTTAGATCACTTTGGTGCTACCTTTCTTCAGGTATTGGACCCTCTGCTGTAGGGTGGAGAAACAGAGAAAGTGATGCCAAAGTGATGATCTATAGCGAGTTTGGAAGGAAAGGGAAAGTTTATAGACTTGTTTTGCTAGTTAGTGCTTGTCCATTGGAACCACGCTACTGGGAGATGGCTTTGTGAAAGGTAATTCAAATGCATAGGAAAAGCAAAACCCATGGCCTCAGACCAAATGATCTATGTGAAGTCTTCTAAAGTCATTGTTTCTTCCAGAGCCACTCATAATCACCATTGTCATCTTATGTATGGCTACCAACTTCTAGTCATGTGTCAGGTCCTAAACAACCCAATCATGTTTTGGCATTGAGGGTACATAAGGCCTAAGTCTCTTGCTCTCCTCTCCGCCAGTAGCCCAAGTATTTGTTTTTCTGTTTTTTAAAAAATGAGTTCTTGCTGGTTTAATGGAGTCAGCAATGGAGAGATGTCTTTTTCTATGTAATAGTTATAACCAGACCTCACCACTGTGGCAACTGCCCACAGTGTCTTTAAAATACCTGCCAACACCTACCTAAGGCTAGTATAAACATGGATTTAGGGGTGCAGCAGATTGAGAATGTGGAGAAAAGGTGGAAAACCTGAGAATGGGCTGGCTGAAGAAGGATCCTGAAATTGAGCCCTACAGAAATAGCAGGAAATTTGTGAATTGCAGAAACTTCTACTAAAACTTATGGCTTGAGTAGGTTACTCATCTTCATAAATGCTGCTGATTTCAACCCCATTGGATTACTTGCAATGACTCTCTTCCTCTCAAAACAATATTTTTCTGGAAGATACGTGGGTGTAGTGGACAGAAAAGTTTGAACAATATGAATATGTTAAGAATAAAACAAAGCATAGTGATCCCGTTCTTACAGCTTCAAATTGCTGAATTTTCTCTCAGGTATAGGCTTGAAGATTAAAATTGGAAAAAGCCCTGCAGAATAAATTTGTGTGGAGGCCCAGGTGCCATGCCAGAAACACTGCTTCAGCAATGAACTCACACAGTGGTCTAGCACAAGCCAGTAGTCTTTCATACTTACTGGAAGAGACACTGCTAAGACAGAAATAAAACCTGCGATAGCACAGAGGAAAGAAAAATCCCCGAGACTACAGGAAACGCTCTCTCTGCACTAAAGTGGCGCTGCGGACATCTCAATGGCCCCTCAGTACTACTCTTCACCCCAGATAATGCTGTAATGTTTGCAAGTCTGATCGATGCAGAAGAAAGCTGCATCAGCTTAAGAAAATAAAGTTTTGCCAACTGTTAATTTCACATATGAAAATGGAAATGAAAGCAACAAAAATTATAAAACATACGTGATCTGATTCAGCGAGTTGTTTTTATTACATACACTTGTTTTGCTCTATGAAGTGTAATCAGAAAGAAGATGACCATGCCTGTATTCTCTGCATTCGTGACAAAAGCTGGCAGGTTAACTTGATGGATATTTTGCATTGATGAATCTCCATGAATGTTAATCCTTGTGGGTCCTTACAGAACTCATAGCTTTTTTTTGGATTGCCTTTGCTGTTCTTTGAATAAACCCTGACAGTGAAAGGAAAGATGTAAACTCTCCATGAGCCATTTGAACCTGTATGGCAATATTCATGGATGTTATGGACAGAAAGCATCATTTCATTTATCTGTCTGTTCTCTTACCAACACAGACAGCAGAACCTTACTGCCCAGCCTGAACACCAAGTCTTTGGCCAGCTAGATTAATTGGGGCTAATATAATTAGTAAACACTGAGCAAGGCGTTGAGGGAAAATACACATATCTCGTTTTCATTCTGAACCAGCAAACTGCCGACTCCCATCTCTTCCTAACCCCAAGGGGCCCCTGTCACTCACAGCGAGTATACATCTAAAATGCAGAAAAGCTCAGCAAAGTCTATCATCAGAATAATAGGTTTCATACTGAACTCACTATTGCCATCTAAAAAAACTTGAAGCAGACAGTGGCGTGGCTTCCTTCCTGCTGCTGGTTGTTAGCTCCGACTGGATGAAGAGTTCATGGATCAATCATCACTGGATAGCTTTTCCTGTCCTTATAGCATAGCTGGAGAGCACCGCTGGAACAACAGATCCACAAGTAGATCAAAAGAAGAAATCCTATGCACCTCTCCAACTCCAGCTTTGCCCCAACCATTGACCTCAGAGCTGACAATTTAAAAAAGGCTCGGTAGTCAGACTCATACTGTCATCAAGCTGCTATTTTTTGTTTTCTTTTTCTTATGAGCACCGAATGACCAATGTGGGAATCCAAAAAATTGAAACAATAATTAAACATCTTTGAGCTGATAATGGTTTAATCTCAGTGCTGACTTTCATGGATTTTACAACACACAGAATTTACTCCAGGTGGGCCACATTAGCCAGTGTTGGATAACAAATGCCACAGATCCAGAAAGAGCTTAGTCCAACCCACAGATCCTACGAACAGATCATCAGAGGGACCTCAGAATGATTTTACCTTCCTCATTCCTCTGGAAATTTGGCTACTTAAAACAAACCCTCATGCCCCTCCCTCCCAATTACTGACTCAGTCTTTTCCCTGCTTACCCGACAGACTGCCGACAGCCTTTAGAGTGCTCCCAGGGATGGAATAGACATGCCTGGACTGAGCTGGGATTCATCACTCTTGCATGTTCAGCTGTTAGCATTCATAGGTTGGGGGTGAGTGCTACGAGGCCTCCAAGTGTGAAATTTCCATCAGCTCTGTAGGATCCCTCCACACAAGAAAAGCCTGTAGAACAGAACTGCAGGCGTTCTGCTCAGAAAGCCCGAAAGCACGGGGGATAATTGATTTTCCTAAATCACAGTTTAAACCTATCCTTTGGAAAAAAAAGAAAAAAAAAAAAAAGTCTGGCTTTGCTCAGAATCAAGGCAGCTATCATTATGAAAAGCTCAATGACAGCAAAAGTAAAAAGAAGTATCACCCAGCTGCTTCATTCCCTGAGTACCATCCACCCTGTGCACAGAATGAGAGTCCTCTAAAAAAAAACCCAGCAAATGACTGTGGAGAGACTATGCCCTATTACATATATGCCAGGGGATGGAAAGAAGTTGTATGAACAAATCACCAGCTCCTCCAGCAACTTGAGATTTCAGATCCTCTTAACTTTCACATGACTGATTTTGCAGCCTTAGCAGGAGTCTTGTGATATAACGGTTAATGTTGAAAACTTCCACATCCATTGTCTGAGAATTATGTTACCATAATACTGAGGAACAGGCTCAGCTTGGCTTGAATTACTTGGCCTCATGTGTTTGGGGACCTCTTCTTGAATATATTTGGTGAGAGTGGTGTCTACATGCCTGATTGGAGAATTACCCCCAGGTCAAAACTATTTCTTTTGGGTTGAAATCTTGTATCTCATGGCAATGGACCATGGAGCTCAAATGCAGGCCTTTGTCACCTGCAGTGACTTCCCGTGAATCCGTGTTGCAGAGGTTTAGGACATTTTAACCCTACAGAAACAGTAATTAGCTGGGAGACAGGAAGCTGTTATCTATCCTATGAGGGGAAACTACAGCACAGAATGACGGAACAGAGAGTAAGCTCTTAGCCTGGGTTTCAGATCTTTTGCATCCCGACACCCTCAATGAACTAACACGTCCACTGCAGTACTCATTAACATGTCTGAACAAGTACATTCATGTGATCCATCACACAAATATTTGGCTGGCTTTCTAATTCCCAGATTATTTTTTCAACTGATCATAACAATTCTACTCTGCAGAGCAAACAGACCCCAAATCCTAAGTAGTCGTAAGAGGAAAATGTTCCGGCCAACTGACACGTACATGGCTCCTTTTGAAATTCTCAAGGACTGTGTAACTACTGATGAAAACAAATTCCTATAAAAGCAAAGTATTTCTAAATCCAAGTTTGTAAGCATTTCCTGAGCCATAACTTGCTGTGCACAGCCAGAAGCTTTTCAAAACTTAATTTTATATTGTGAACCAAAGCAACAATCTTCAGACAATCCCCAATTCACCGAAGTATTTGGATGTAAACACACCATCTAAATATACATTACGAATTACTACTGTAAAAATGACTTCATTTCGCTATCAATGGTTCTGCATTTTCTATACTGCAGTGGAAACACTGGGTTATTGGCTGTCATTGTCTACTAGTGACTTCTTTGTTCCAGTCTCACTTACTAGAGTTGCAGAAACTTAGCTGCTTTCTTTTCCTAAAATTGAAATATTTTTTGAGCTAACAATGATACATTCTTTTTTTAGCACTGTCACCATCTAATGTATTAGACCTTGCTGAAATTCATAAATAATGATGCTCACCCCACTTGCTGAGCTTGCTGCATTCTCCTGTTGCTGCACTGAAACCTGAAGAACACCCGTACAGTATCTGGCAGAATAGGAAGGAATGTCCTGTGCAATGCCTAAGAGTAATATCTCTGCTGATTTGCCAGGACTCCCAGTGCTGCTGGTCATTAATCTTTCTCAGCCAAAACCAGATGGGGCTATTAGGCAGGCTGGAGTAATGGGGGAAACTGGCAAGATACAGAAGGAAATGCATTATCTTCTGGATAGAACTGCATGTAAAAATGAGAACATTAAAAATGTATTTTTCATATTTAATTGGACGATATACGATTATACCTACCAGAAAATAATGTGCAATGTGTTTTGTGCAGGGCATTTATAAAACTGTTCAGCTGTGCTAGGGCCTTATTTTCCCCTGCGGAGAGAAACAGTAGCTACAATTCTGACAAGGTTTTTGTGCTTTTCCCTCTAACACAGGGCTTACTCTGCTGCAACTGCTACTGCAAATAACACCACAAAGTGCCTCCACTTGTTGCAGTAAGAGGAAAATGCAGTTTACAATTTACATACAAACCACATGAAGCCTACCAGGTAAAAAATCAGTACTTTAGGAATAATGTGGGCATATGTGATATTCAGTCTAACAAAAGCAATGGAACTGCAGGTACAGCAGCTGATTCCCTTATGTCACGGAGTCCAAGATGATGATTACAAATAGAAAAAAAATCTCAAATTATGAAGTGGAACCAGATTGCTCACATAGGAAACTAGCAAAGCTGGAAGAAATTACTGAAAGTAGGACTTGGGGAAAAATCTGATAGATACTAAGGTCTATTTGGAATAAACAAAGACATTTTCTAGGTCTGCCAGGTAAGCAAATAGTAGATGACCCTTAGCCAGAAAATGATAGCATGGAAACTACAGCCAAACATTTGAAGGTGTATACTGTGCAACAGAGAGAAATTGTGGAAACGTATTAGAGGGTTACAATAAGGAATTAAATAAAGGCAAGTGCTTTGCCCAAAACTTAAACTTGCAAAGCCTGTTACATCAAAGGGAGAAGCACCAAAAAAGAAAATAGGAGGATTGGGTGCCAGCCAGCGGATTATTATTTGGAATAATAATTATGTCTGAAATGTGGTGGGATGTTAGAAGGTGCTGGGAAATACACAGGTCAGGCTCTGTGACTGAAAAGTTTGCAGTGACTCATATGTGTCAATGTTTTGGAGTGGAGGGGGAAAAGGGAGACATAGAACAAAATGTGTCAAGATAAGAGCCCAAATTAGAAGAAAAAAAGAATTTTGTAACATTTTATTTCTGATCCCTTGACTAGGAAAAGGTTAGCATTCAGGAAGGTTAAAGAGGAAAATACAAACCCTCAAAACCTAGTAGGGTGATATTTGATATAAAAATTTAAAAACAAAACCCCCTTTTTCCTTTTAATGGAAGAATCAGTGGCCCTAAATAAAAAGAAAAGAAAACTTGAAATCCTGCGAATAAAAATGTAAAGGACTTATAACTAGCCATGGAGTATGGTATCTCCTTAGATAAATGGCAAACAAGGACAAGGAAATGCTGGTATGACTGAATTGCAAATTTTAGAAGTTATTCAGGCCAAATAGGAACCCTTCAGAGAACGGAAATCAAAACTTTGTAAAGGTGAAAGGAAGGTATGTAACAGTTAAGATGGAGTTTGAGCAAGCTAAGAGGCAATCTGAAGAGCAAAAAAGAGTAGGAAGTTAAAACTGAAAATACACATTTGCTCAGTATCCCAAAAGCAGAAAACCGGAGATAACTGGTAGGCCACCCCAAACAGTAAGTAGGAGAAACAATTAAAGACAATAAGGACATTGCCAAGAATCTAAATGATTTATTTGCATCAGTCTTCACGAGAGAGGTTGCTGGCATGATATCTAAATGAGACTCACACTTTCCAAATATCAAAGATAAGGAGAGGTCATAGACTGAAGACTCAAGAGAGAAATTGGTGGAACAAATCAATAAATCAAAGGCATTAAGTCATCAGGTTTATCTGATATTTCTTGAAGATTTCAGGAGAAAACTGAGAATTAAGTAACAAAGTAGCCAGCAAATACCTACTACAGCAGAGGACTGGAAGACAGTCAGTGTTACAACTGAGTTGGGGATTTTTGTTGTTGTTGGTTTTTTCACGGTGTTGGAGGAGCCCTGGCAGTTACAGACAGATATGTAATCCTAATTTTGCTATCATGTAAATTGGCTGAAATGTGTTAAAAAAACCCAAGCCCCACACCTCCCAAATTATGAAGCACATAGAGAAACATGGCATGACAGATACAAGTCAGTACAGTGTCTATAGCGGAAAAAAAGGGGCTCTTTGAACCTACTACCAATCTTTGAGCTGGTTACACCTGCCAGCACACCTAAGCCTACCCAGGAGGTCCCATTACTCGCTGTACAGACAGGCAAGTAGCAAATGATTACCTCCCTGCTCCCCCATCTGCATCTCATGACACCACCAAGGACAGAATAATGTTCACGTTGATAATGGCATATCCAAACAACGCACAGGTCCGTGCTACAGGTTATGCTGCTGCAGGGCAATCCAGTCCATCCTTGGACAACACTGTTAAGCCAAGGAGAAATGTACATGTGGAAATAAAGTTTTTAATATACATGAAACATAATGGTGGCCACACTGAAGCTCTGACTGGAGATTTGATGTAGGTACAACCAGTGGTAGCCTCTCTTAGGATCAGCTTTTGGTATCTTTCTGCACATTAGCTAATCAACAGGACTCTGTGCTGCAGGGTTCTTCTCATTCTCAATATGCAGAGTGTCCTGGGCCCTTAGTGGTGAGTAATATGGGACTTGGGGAGTTAAGATTTTGGGTTTTTTAAAAGAATGTATCTTAGCCAGGACTCCGCACTCATTTCACTTCTTCCCAGCTCTTCCCAGCTTTTCATGTAAATCTTTACATAAAGCCATTAAGAACAGAAGAAAAGCACTTTGGAAAATTATGCGGTGATGCATTTTTATGCAGCCAACACTCCCAGGGGAAAAAGTGAAAATTACGCATAGCCTCCCGCCCCTTTTTAGTTCTTGTCAAAGATGTTGCCTTTTTTGGCTTTTCTTGTATATACACAGCATGATGAACTGATATTTGTAGTTTAAATGTCTGGTTTAACCGCGTGGTTTCCACTGTAACAGAAAGCTCTCACAAAATGTCAGGTTAGAAATAAAACCAAGCTCTAGAGGGATGAGGTGGGGAGGAAAGTAGAAGGTCCAGTGGCTGAAAAACAAAATAGAAAAGAAGTGAGCAGATCGCAACGTGGATCCATTTCCCAATTCAGGCAGTGGTATCAGTACGTGTGGTTGTATGGGGATCTGGGGTAGGGAGACAGACGTATTTCTCACTGAGTTGTTTCTGCTTTCTCTATTAACATTGCAACAGAAATTACAAATAGCCCTGCAAGGGGTAGTGCATTAAACCTCATCTCTTCATCCCATGTAAACACAACATTAATACTGAAGAATAAAGAAAATGGTAAAAAGTCCAGTGTCTTGTTTTCTGCATTTTGCTTGTTAGGTTTCCTGCCCGCCCTCCAGCATACTCCTGTGTGTACCGAAGTTGTGAACTTGACCAGGCACGTTCAAGCAAACACTCACACTCAGATTCCCAACACATTCTTTTCTCCCCCTCGAATGGGGAGTTTATTCCTAACAGTTCTGCTCCTTTTAATTATAAACTCCTTTAACGAAGTAGTTCTGAGACCTTGCAGCAGGCAGCAGGAGAGCACCAAGGCTGCTAGTTGCCATGTTTATATTCCCTGTTCAGCAAAGAAGTCCACTTAAAGCCCAAGGCCCAATGCCTTCACGGATGGGCATGCACTGAAATGAGCCTACAAATCAGTATCCCCCAGCACAACATGCCTCGTAGGCAAAATCCAATTCCTGCCTAAAAAAAGATAAAGAGTTACAGCCAGGCCCTTTATTTTATGAGACACACACGAACAAGTTGCTCTGGTGAAAACAGACCTTACACTGACAAATTTTGTTCACTTTCTGGCAGAGCTACTGATCTTCTTTACTGGACCACCAGAACTGAAGATGGGAAAGAAACACAAGGGAAACATTTCCTTGGCAAGGAAAGGAGCAGCATTTAGGACTGGGGAAAAGGCAGGGTGGGGCATAGGGGATTTTCCTGATAACACAACTAATTTGAGAATAAAAGACCAACTGATATCATGTATACACCTAAACCAGTAACACACTTTCTCTGGAGTGCAGTACTGTATATGCGTCCCCTTCGTTTTCAAGGCTAATTCAGACCTTTGGCTCATCCTGCATTAACAAGGTCATCCATGTTAAGAGGGCCCCTGTGAAAGTCCACAAGTGAAAGTTCCCTTTTAGAGTAGTGCAGATTTGAAATTCACAGGACAGTGACCCGAAGATCTTCCTTTACAGATAAAAAGCATGTCAAATTATTAAATAGTAACATGAAATCCTATATTCTGAAGGTCTGTCTTTGCTCTGCAGTTAAGAGAGCAGAGTGCATTCCCAGCCCCTGCCCAGTCCCCACCTCCGGCAGCATGGCGGGCTCGTGGCCAGCCCCTCTCGCTGACACCTCACGAATGCTAAAGCTGAAAGGCCTGGGGTAGTCGGGGAAGGGATGAATGAGCATAGTCCGAAGACATGTCACTTCAAATTTCTACGGTTAGAACTGTCGAGTATGATATAAAAACAGAAAGTATTTCTCAGTTTGAAGTTTGAAGACCGGGCCCCAAACATTGAGTGGCTCCTCCCTCCAGTGTCCCTGTTTCCCACACACGGGCTCCATTGTGCTAGCTGTTGTTCTCTGCCGTGAGATATTTGAGGGCTGCAAAGCCGTAGTGGCGCGACATATCCTGCTGGAACTCCTCCTTCAGGGTCTTGAGACAGATGCGGTATTGCTTGTTGGAGCGAAACTTGGTGATGTCAAAGCTGGGGGCGTGCGGCATGTGGATCATGTAGGCGTTGGGCAGCACCGTGAACTCGTACTCCTGGGGGAGAAAGACACCGGCTGTGAGGGTGTTCCTGAGCCCTCTTGTAATGCATGTCTCTCGTACCTCTACAGTCAAACATGCTCCATCAAGTGACAGTGCAGTGTGGGTCTTAAAAGCAACAAACCCATACAGATATGCCAAATAAGTCTTCTTTTTTTAAAGTTGCTTTTTCTTGATTTTATGAAAGATCAACTTTCTCTTTTAAAACGTTTTACTCCATATAAGCCAAATGATGGGGCAACAGTACAAAAGGCATGCCCGAAGCCATGTCTGCAGCACAGATTTTGCAGTAGTGTGCTTGCAACCAACACAGCTGTGATTGCACACAGTACACAGCATGAGTCTCAGGTGTCCATGTAAAAGCATGTTTTTGCCCCTATAATTTATCTGGCTTGGGATGCTGAAATAAGCTATATTTACAAAGGCATACACTGCAATACATACATTGCTTTGCCTGTATCCTAAGATACTTACAGTGACAAAACTGTCCAAAACTATTTATAAACCTGAAATAAGGGGAGAATATGATATCTTTTATAGGCAATGTGTGAAAATGGACCTGCTAATTCCACAGGCTTTGAGAAGGCTTTACGCAAATTAAGTTCTCCTTCACAAAGTATGAGATACTGTGCTAATTCCCCCACTCCTCTAAAACTACTTCAATAATTCTCTTTATTTATATCTGACCAAATTCTTTGACAACTTTTGTTGTTAAAAAATGATGGTTCATTTAAGTCTCAATTATTCCTGTTAGATTTGTTCCATTTTTATAATTAAATACATGATCATTAGAGCAAAGCTAGACAAAGACTGCTTCTTAGACAAGGATGTCTAAGAAGTAGGATGTGCAAGAACCAGATAACTGCTCCTGCAAGGAACTGGGCAGAAAAGGGATGTGAACCTCAGTATTCTGTAGCCAAGTGAATTACCCTAACTACCTGGACACTACCTCTCTTTTCATAAGGAATTTCAAAAAATTTGACTTGTATGGGATGCAAATGACAAAGACCCTTTGAGGACTCCACAGGCAAATTTCCTATTGTCCTCACACAGTTTCTGTTTACAACTGTTGCTGTATTGACTCATTAACCACCCCTGCAGAAGACAGTGGGCAGGGAAGGAATAGCCCAACAGAGCATGCTGGCTTTTTAAGAAATGGTGCACAACTTCCCCTGCTTTGCAAAATCCAGTCACTTGTAGATTTAGGAGCCTGTGCAAAGACACAGAGTATCTGCAGCACAGAGGCAGAGTATTCAAAAAATATTTTGTTAGGGATTTATGGGAAAAATCCCATAAAGTGGGAAAAGTGAAAGTGATTTATGGGAGAGAACACACTTGTGCTAATAAACATCAGTGTTTCACCTATAAATCCTTCCTCACTTAATAAAATATGATCAGCCTGGAAAAGACTGAAAATTACTGGGTCATGGTGCTACCAGAAACCAAACGTTTGAGCAACACAGCCCAAAATGAAGCCCAGACGAATGGAAAGAAATGAGCAGAATGCAATGTGGGTCCATTTCCCAGCTCAGGCAGTGGTATTGGTCAGCTCAAAGTGTAGCTACGGCTGTAGTGCTGTCCCAGAGACACCTATGAAACACTAGTATGTGTTGGACAGCTAGGTGCAGATGCAGCTGTATGGCGGCTCCGTTCTCATTATGGGAATGCCTGTTCCCTGCCAGACAGTGCTAAAGTGGTAAATCTTTGTGCCAGATTACAATGCTGTCATATATGGGAATGGGCCCCTCTGAGCTTCTGTTTAAGGTGACAAATGCACAGCAAAAGCAAAATAAACTGATGCTCACAGGCAGAACTCGTTTAGCTGGAAGATACTTAGAACTAATGGGGAACCAAATGCAAAAACAAAGGCTGGCATGATGGAGTGAGGAGAGCTGATAAACTACAAACTACAAAATAAGTCTCTATGGGACCTTAAAACTAAAGGCTGAAGCTGCAGAGGAAGATACATGCCCCTCATACAATCTTTTCTTTGCTCTCTGTTTGCATCTTAAGTCTGTAATCCTGCAGGTCAGGGACCATCTATGGTCTGCAGTGTAAACTGTTCAGCACAGCGGTGCTCCCATCCCTCCGAAAGGCCTTCAAGGCACATAAAGCCTTCCAAAACCTTACTAGTCTGCTGCTAATGAGCCCCTTTGAAAGATGCTGGCCTGGGGTTCTGGAAAAAGGATTGCTGCAGTCACTGGAAGAGCAGGGAGAGGTTTCCTAGTGGCCCATCTCTACTATAAAGGAACGTCTGTTGAGAAAGCAATGCACTTGCAGGAACCTCTGTCCCCACCTTACAGGTTATAAATTCTTTAGATGGAGACTGTCATTACCTATGTATTTGTACAGCGTCCAGCTCAGTGGACATCTGCATACCCCCAGAATAATAATGACTATTATCTCCACGCTGTGTGCTGCTCTGAAGGACGGTAGTGGCACAGGCCCTCGACAAGGAGTCTGCAAGAGTTCTCTTGACAGACTCTGCAGTTGGGAGGATCAGTGAAATAATTCAGTTGAGAAGTTGCTCTGCCTGCTGGTAATGAAGCCAGCCAAGCAGCTGGCAGCAACCTCATCCGTGGACACCCTGAAGCAGAGGAATGCCATTGGGGGAGGTAGCTGTGTGATCCCATGTCCCCTCCAGACTGATTTTGTGGGAGAACAGGCCAATACCCATGTTGCTACAGATGAAAATGAAACTTCCTTTCAATGTGAGAATGTTTTTAAGGCTGGAAGATTGAGAAAAACAATTCCCTAGAGTTAGTTCATACCCAATGGCCATTTAAAATATCTGCACTATGATCAACTTTGAAAAATGGTCCAATTTCCCATGTGTGAACCTGCATGCTGGGCAAACATCTCTAACAGAAGAGTTAAATCGTGAGTGCTACGTGAGAGCTGCCAGCGGGAACATAAGCCTTGTTACCCAGATTAACAAATAATAAATCATTACCCTGGCACTCTCCACAACTTATGGTTAATTGATTAGTGTTTGGAAAGGGCACTGGAAAATTGAAGTGCTATAGCAAAGCAAAGTATTATTATTAATGATAATACAAGGGACAATTTTTTTTCTAGTCTGTAATAATTTTTTCTCAACATAGGCAGTTACATATTTGTTGGAAATGCCCTTCTGCAAACAGAGGGCAAGTACTGCCAGCCCAAGGTGACCAAGTGGTTTTGTAAGCAGAAGTAGAAAATATCCCTCCCACATACGCGCCTGCACACAAATACACTGTAGCCCACACCCCAGAGACACAATCTCCCAGTAACTTGTTGCACGCCTTGTGATGCTCTGCTTCACATAAACTGGTAGGAGTTGAGCAGAGAAGGATCAGCTATATTCCAGATCCACAGCAGAAGCGAGTATAGGAGGATACAGATGGCCAAAAAGCATGGGTTTTGGTTAGCATGAAATGCTACTAGTTCAAAACCTGAGACTGAAACCAAACTGAAAAAAACCAAAAACCAAACCCAAACTAAAAAGAAATGCCATGACCCAGACCCTGCTGATTAGCACAGTGGTTAGCTTCACATCCAAGAACAGCAGGGAGATGCAAATCCTGCCATTTCAGTGAGCAGCAGCATTGGGCTCCCACAGAGCCATACTCGCTGCCAGCCTCTAAGATCTAGGTCGGTGGCAGGGACCTTGGCAGCTCTAAGAGTTCTTCTAGTGCCAGTCTGGGACCCTCGAGCTTTCTCTGCATCCTTATTCTTACCATATTCTGCCCAGCAGCTCCATCCCAAGTCACAGATCCAAGAGGTAGGTAGCCCAAGGATCAAGTACCTGGATCCTCTCAAGTCTGCTTCACAACCAGAGACTTTGGAAATGTAAAGTCCTTGGCTTTGCAGAGATGTGCTATAAATCCAAGCCAGAAATTGAAGACGCATGCCTTGGATTCAATTTAAGACTGCTTTTTGAATTCTAAATTACCATTTGGCACACACCAACCTCTGTTTAACTGAAAAACATCCAGCCAGGTCTATAGAACCCCTAGTAGGTGATGAGACTGGCAACAAAGGCTGCAACGCTCGGGCACACTGTTGGGCAGGAGGTTGGCACTGTGGGAATTGTGCCACTGCAAAACAACAACGTTCTCAGCACTGACAAATAAACTAACTCAAGCTCAGTTCTCTTTTTAATGCTAGACAAGGACTAAACTGCGTGTTCCCAACTCATTAAGATGCTCAGTAAGGCCAGATGAGCACTTTGGTGATGCAAAGCCTGAGGCCTTTCTACAGAATTTAATTTTAACAACCCTGCTGCCCAGCCCTGGGTGAGATACGCAGGCATCGTCTCCTCACCTGTGCATCCAGTTCCATGATGTGAGCTACTTTGTTCCAGCCAAATCCAACAAAGCGCCTGTCATACTCCGGGCAGTCCTTCCTCACAACAACGTATGGCTCAAAGTCTGCTTCCCACTCAACGCGGTAGGGGGTGGTGGCTGTTCGCCACTTGGCAAAGTTTGTTGGCGCATGCCCTTTCATCCAGACGTGATACCTGAAACAGATGTAAACGGCACGGACATAGGGGGGCAATTAGATAGAACGCGTCTTGGTGAGACAATGAAATGTTACTTGTTAGATGACAAGCTCAAAAATAAGGACATTAGCTTACAGTTCACATTATTATTTTCAGGACATATTGGAGGCAATTTCTAGGACTATTTCCAGCATGCTTCCCAGAGCCTCTATGTGCTCAATGCTTAAACACATCTCGTTGGTGAAGGATAGTGTGAAAACACTACCTAACGCTAATGTGAGAAACAATTACGAAGTACACAGACAGTTCATCTGCACTACAAAGTGCTGTGCCTTGTTCCTAGCAACCTAGCGTTGCTAGCGGCTGTATCAGTGCTCTAAAATAAGTGTGAAATTCTGTAGCTCAGATAAGGTCCCTAAAATTAGCTACTTCTAAACCACAGTGACATTCACGATCTGTTTTATATGCAATTTTAAAATTTGTATGAGAGACAGCTGCAGCTCTGGATAGATGTTCCATTTTATTAATTACTGTTATTACTATGGCAGGAGCCAAAGTGCATAATTAAATTAGTAAGTAAAATATTACATAAAGGCTTTCTGCTGTACTTTCTACATTGTGGGGAGTACCCATGTGATCCTCAGTAAAGTAATCAATTTGATTTACAGAAAAAAGATCCTTTTATACTTTGCTAATCTTGTTTAGGTCACAGCAGGTCTCCTTCAAGCACAGCTTGAATCCACCCCATTAGTGCCAGGGTCAATGAGTCTCTCGCCCACTTAGTCTTCTTACACCTTTCCGAAAATCAATGAGACAGGCTCTTTCTGCAGACTCAGATTAAATAATGAAACAAAGGCATAGCAGGCCATCTGTATTACAGCACTGTGAGATGTGTAATAGAAGGGGCAAAACAAACATCCTGCCAGTTTGCAATGTAAGGTACATTGAATTCACAGGGATGACTTGTGCTAAAAGTGAAGGGATTTGAGCATTAAAGATTTGCAGAATTAGGACCTGAGGTAATGTTTCAACCCCAGAAATTCTCGTAACATTGCAAGCTGTTGCTAAAAACAGGGATGTAAAATCACAACCTAGGAGTTTTCATTTGGATTGTGTATTTGTATGGCTTGTAACAGGAAAAACAAAGGCGTTCAGCTTTGCTGATTCTTTTTTCAGGGGCAGTGCAGGACGACAGAATTATTAAGACAGCACTGGGGTCCCAAGTAACGCATGGTCCTTTGAAGCCTGCATTTCTAAACTGTAAAATAGGTTGCATCGCTTTCAGATATCTGGCTTGGGGACCTGGAAAAAAAAAGCCCTTCTTTATTAACAAAAACTGACAGTGAATTAATTCTCTAGAGATTATTAGAAACCAGTGCCAGATTCACAAAGATGCTTACAATCCTTAATGCCCTTTGGAATCATCTCCAAAAAGCCTATCCCTTCTCTTGGTCTTTTTTGGAAGTGAGTGGGTAACCTACTCAGTCACTAATGGGCAGCTATCTATGGTGGAAAAAGAATACAATCACAATGTGGGATTTAAAATGATATGGGATTGTGGAGGATGCTGTATATTCTAAAATCCTACCTCCAGCATTTTGAAATTAATTATGGTAATAATAATAATAATGACTACTAAACACTTACAAAGTGATTTGTATCTTCAAAGCCCCATACAAACTTTGGTTAATTGAGAGATTCCTGCAGAGGACCAGTCAAATGCTACTGTTGTTCTAGCAACATTCTCCCACTGGTTTAAACAGGGGGGGAACAGGACACTAACCACAAAAACTATCAATTTCTTTCCACCCTTTTTGGGGATATCAGGATAAGCAGTTACAGCAGCTCAAGTATAACCTCTGTGAGTCGAGAGAACTGATCAGCAGGGAAAAAAAAAATAATTGGGAAGAGAGAATGAAGGGAAAATATGGAGGTGAGATCAGAGAGACAAAACAAAGCAGAAAGGAAGGAACAGACCTGATTGTACCGAACAGAGTAACACCAGAGATAATCTACTTGCCTTTTCAGAGTGACTGATGTGAGTGGAGGGAAAGAGGAAGACAAAAGGATGGCTAAGGTCAGGACAAAGAGGAAAATGAGTACAGGGTGCTCAAATGAGGTGTGCACACACTAATTATAAAGGAATAATTAGACTGGAAACAAGAATTGTGAGAATTCAGGATTACATACATATCTGTACATACAATATATATGGGTCTACATATATATATATGTACACACACACATATAATCTGCTGGAGCTAGGTCTTGGCCAATGACTGATCACTGCATGAAATGTACTGCAAAGTTAAGATATGCAGACAGCATTACATGGATGTCCATATAGACATAGCTACCATAAAAGAGTGAGTAACTTCCAACAGACTTTACTCTTGGTGACGCAGTTGTGAGATGTGCTTTACTGTCTGTATTGGTCTTCCATCTCACAGGACAAATGAATAAATCCAATTTTCCTGCTCAGGCCATTCTGACTCAAGATTTAAATACACATTGAATTTTAAGGCCACACTCATTCTCACTGACGCCCGGGAGAACTTTGTGAAAATTGTGAACAACATATTTTTCACTATGCTGGCAATTTTGACAAATCCAAAACAAATCATTTGATCTCCGTAAAATGATGATGAGTTTCTTTCCCACAGTCCATGGAAAACAACTGGAAAACAGCCCCCCCCCAACTTTGGATCAAATGTTTCATCTTACTTTCATTATCGATTACTTTTATTTAATATAAAATCTCAAAAATCTAGCAAACTTTGCTAAAGTTAGCAAAATGAAATCATTATTCTTCTCAGAGTGTTCTTCCTCCCTGCCTTGTCCCTCAAAGCTTCCCATTTCAGTGAGAAAGATGAGTTGGTGAAAGAAAAACTTTCTCAGTTCTGTTCTCAGATGCTTAAACATTTTGCTGGATTGTGGATGCAATCAGTTATCAGTTAATCAGTTGTTGCTGGTTATATTTTCTCAATATGATGTGTCTTCTATCAGCTGTGGTTTCCCTTGTGCCTGAAAGCTGTGTCGGCAGTACTTTTGTGGTTCATCAGCTATTACTCATGCACTGAGTGGGTGCATCCTCGTGAGGCACAGCCAGCCAGCCTGCAAACAAAGCCAGCAAGCTGGCACAGAGCAACCCGCTGCTGTGGAGGGTTTCCACACAGCACACCTTGCCAGCCGCAGATGCTCACGCCTTTCCTTTTTCTTCTGGTGGTGACTGGGGGATGTAATTGAGAGCCGGTTTGTACTTCTTAGCTGCCCAGAGGTAGAAAAGGTCACCATTTGGAAAAGAGGTGACAAAAGCAATTTCAGTGAGGGAAAGATTGTAATCTACCATGTGGTGTGAGGGACTGGGATGCTGCAGGCACTCTCAGCAATCACTGTCACAGCAGTCCTCCCCAGCCCACTCCCACCCGCTCAGCCTTGAATTGCAGTGTTATTAAAGCACCTTGAAGGTGGAGGTGGAAACTCTCAGCCCAGATCACAGCTGCTTTGTGGCTGTTGATAGATTTGAGCAATGAAATGAGCCAAAGCAAACTGGGGAAGCATTTGTAAAATGTGTCCTACATATTAATATGTACATCAGCTACAGACTGCGTGTCCTTCAATTTTCATTTAACCTTGCTCTGGCAAAACTCCCACTGATGTTAAAGACATTTTTGCCTGAGTGAAACTTGAGAAAGGATCTGCAAAGCTGACTGTGTACGTAACATGCCAATGTGCTGGAAGACCACTGCTGTGTAAGCTGAAAATTTGATTGTTGGTGGAATGTAACATCTGAAAATCCTGAGGGTGTTATTTTCCACTGGAAGGATTTTTTGTTTCAGCTATGGGAGAAACAATTATCTTCTATCAACAAATCTCTTGTTAATTTGTATGTCTTTGTTAAAGAATGACGGGAGAGTGAAGGCACTTGCTCTTTCAGTATCCTCAAGTAATTTTCCAGAAAGAGGCATGCCTCTCTCTCTCACTTGCCTCAAGTTTCTATTTCAAGGCAGTCACTGGTAGAGGTAGTGTCAGAATTATGTTTTCCAGGCTCACACAGGCTGTCTGCTATGACGTGTGCATGCAGCCACATGAGGGAAGGGTGGCTGCTGCAACGAGAGAGGTGTGTAAGACAGGGAATGGAAGAAGTGTGAGGAAAGCTCTAAGTAAGGGCAGGATGGGAGAGGTGATACAGAACTCTACCAGCCATGGATAATACCTAGCTTTTTCATAGTTTTCATCTCTAGATCTCAAAATACTGTAAAAAGGAGAGGTGAACATTGTTACCTGCATTTCAGAGATGGAGAACAGAGATGTAAGAAAGCAAACTGATTCGCGTACCACCTCCCAGCAGGGCAGTAGTGGAGCTGAGAAGAGAACGCAGGTCTCCTAGGCCCCCTCTCTGTGTAACATCATAAGGCCATATTGTACTCTTCCCATCACTGCGATGCTTTACAATTGTCTGCTAATCAGACCTTACCACACACGCCCAAGAGACAGTTAACCCCTGGTAGCTGCATTTTAAAACCAAAGGGCCTGGCAGATAATAGAAGTGTTCACAGCCACAAAAGGAGTCTGCTTCAGAGAGGAGCTCCAAATTTAGGTGTTCTTCTCTTCTCAACTTCTAGTCAAGAGTACACTTTTACCTCTGCATTGAGAAACTCAGGCTATTTAAGGAGCTGTTTCACACTTCAAAAGAGCACAGGACAAGCCTGCATTTGTTTTTCCAGTAAGTCAGTAAGGAAGCAAACCAACGAGCAGAGAGAAATTATTTTTGGTCACATGAGGCACATAGCTATCCGGATAGTATTTGGCAGCCAAAAAGCAAATTACATGCACATGAGTGTAATGGTCACGCTTGATTTTGTAGCGCAATAAAAAAATGATGAAAATAAAACAAATTCAATTTACCAACTGAAGTCCTTCAGTAGAGGACTATAATACTACATAAAATGCTGAGCTTACAGATGGAATATATCCACATATAATTCTGTTCTCTGCCTCTCTATGAAAAGGGAAAAAAAATTCCAATAGGTTTCTTAATGGGGCTAGCTAGCTGACAGTGAGAGAGAAAAATTAAATATTCACAAAACCACCATGAAAATCTTTAGAGATAATGACCACAGGTTCAGCAAAAGTACCTTCCGTTACCTGAATGTGAAGAGGGTTCCCATGTCCAACATAGATAGCAGCTCTGCTTTTGACTTGGGGAAGGAGAGGCGGTAGCGTAGGGTCTCAAAAGCAGGTACAATCAGAGCTTTCTTGGTGTTAGCCAGGTCCAGCTGGATGACGGACTTCCTGGCAAAGAGAAACAACAAATAAAAGCAGGAAAATTTTAAACTGAGCAAATCACTTGGCTTTCCAAAATAAAGTGCAGAGAATGGGCAGTTTGATACTGTAAATGTAACTATGACCCACATTTTTTCCCAGAGGTGCTTCATGTTTTTTTTTACTTTTGATCTGCTGCTCTAAGAGCAGCGACACCACAGATCAAAAAGAGCTTGCATGTTTGACTGCTCAATGCTGCCCTGCATGTCCAGGGGTGCACAGAGCTGAACTAGCACTCTGAGCACGGCCAACTGACCACCCCTTTAAGAGAAACATAGTTGAATGTTACTACATATATGGGAAAGAGCTGCCAATCATGCGCATGGTAGTGCCCACAGATCAGAGCTCATCTGTGCTTGGCTCTGTACATAGGGCAAAGAGGCTGTTTCCTGCAGAGAAGAGCTGTGCACTGGATGCCCTGAGAAAACGTCGCTTTTTCCATTCTTTTGCTGCAAGTTGTTCAGTGCAAAGACTGTTTCGGTGTGTGAGTGTGTGTGTGCGCGCACATACTGCATTTTGCACAGTAGGACCCTTCTCCAGGCAGGGGCCTTAGGACGACTGCCCCAGGAAAGCAACAGCTTAGCAACCTTGTGCCCTGCCTGCCAGAGGTATTCAGTCTATTCTTTCCTAACAAACTAAAACCCAAAGAAAAAGAAAAAGAAGTTACTTTTCCATCCTCAAACTGAATCTTACTATGCTTGTCATTAGAAATAACTCTGTCTCGACTTTCCTTTCATTATCTTTGTATTTCATAGGAGAAATATGCCTCTCTCCCTGTCAAATTCAGTTCCCCTTAACAGGATTCACTGTCCTGACTTTTATGTTACTGCAACAAGCAATCAAGGACAATGTTGACAAGCAGCAAACTCTCTACAGCCTTATAAGATGAAGGAATTGGGATCACTGTCATAATAACAGAAGGACCAAACAAACCACTTTTCTAGGCCCAGAATACCTAGAATTCATTTATATTGCCATCAGAGAAAAAGAAGAGCACGGCTATTTAATAAAATCTGAATTTTAGAAAATTCACACCACCCTGTAGGCCTGTTCTATAAAAAGAAATCTGTTCTCAGTGCCTTACTGCAAAATTTGCACTGTTTAAAGAACCCCTACCACATTCCAGTGAACTTTTCACAACTGAAGGAGTTTAACAGCATCTTACAACTTTTTTGTACTTTCTTCACTAGCTTCTCCCTCACCATCACTAACGGCCAACATATCTGCATGTAAATAGATGACTCCTTCATAATCAGCCTCCATGACCTTCCAGAACTGTTGAGCAGTGCCCACATCCAGTCTTTATGATGCTCTTAATGTTTCTTCCCCTTCTCACCTCTGAAAGCAGGGGACACTCACATAGTTTCTCTTCCAACGTCTCAGGCTTTCTGGACTGTGCAATCTATCAGCCTTGAGCAGTACAGCTTTGGGGATTCAGTTCTAGGAAGGAGCAGGTAACATTTGCAGTGATGCTCACCCTTCGGGCTCTGCGAGGAAACAGCAGCTTCCATTTACGGCTGTTACTATCTCTGTGTTTGATGGAGAGCTCAAAAGTCCCAGGGGAAAACCAAGGCCTTGCTGTGCTTGGCACTGTCAAAGAGTAGAAGACAAACCTGCCCACCAAAGTTCACAGTCTGAAGCTGAACATAGCTGAACTAGGTATATGTATCAAGCAAGGGTAACAGCAGAGACTGTCAGACTTCAAGCTGTGTTGAAACTAGTGTTGAACATGCTTCATTTTGTAAGGTATGGGACACAAGCACAAAAATGATGTGGATATCAATAATCCTTTCTGCACAATCCCTACTCTTGTCATTTGCAAATTTAATATAGGTGTCATTGGCAGAACTGTTGGAAAGAACAGATGACAGTATCTTCATGAAGAAAACCAAAAGGCAGAGAGAAGAAACTGATACAAGAGGCTGAAATCACTTGCGCTGTCAAAGGTCAACATAAGAAGTTAGGTAAGTGGAGCGAAGCAGAGGTCTGAAAACAAGATGCTTGCAGCGTATACAGTCAAACACAGAGAACTGGTGGAGATACTTCAAGAGTGAAATAGAATAGTGGGATAATCTCTGTAGAAATATTTTCAAGAGATATGTGAGCATTTGAGGTGTAAGTTGGTAAGGTCAAAGTGGAGGCATTCACCAAAACCGAGCTGGGAGCTGAGACATGTTCAGTCAAGAAGTCCAGCAGCACTGACCTCTGAGTAGAATAGCCTACCTTTGATGTGGACTAGATGACATAAAGAACATTATAATGTAAGGGGAAGAAGGAATCAGTGCTGACATCCAGGTGTTTAACCTGAGTGACAAAAGGACAAGAGAGGCCATATAAATTGTGCCAATGGCAGGGAGGATTTGATAGAGAAAAAAACTCCTTCCATTTTCTTCTGATAACTTGGCTGGCGGTCTGTTCCTCGGACAATCAGCTGAAAATCTAACCTCTTCCTATTGGAAGCAAATCTACTTTTCCTTTTCTGTGGGGTGACTTTTCTTCCTGTTTTGAGTGGAGGTGCCATTTGCTGGTTTACTGGTTCTGTGATACTTGGAATAGGAACATTTTCACTGTTGGTGTTGCAATGTAGGGACTACATTTGGTTATTTTGCAGACTAGCATTGGGTAAACTGCTAATTCCTGCACCACCCTTTGAGGGCTGTTTTTTGGATTCAGTAATAGCGATTCAGTATCCATTTTCCTTTATCTGTCCTTTTTCCCCAAACCCCAAAATAAGGATATATGATTTTATGAAGATCTTTCTCTTTGCTATTGTTGTCCAGGAAACCATTTGCCAGGCATCTTTGTGTTCAGACCTGAAGTATGTCATTCTGACACAGTGCAGGTTGGGTTAAATTTCTAAATCTACTAATCAACCCTATTTTTCACAAAGCATGGAATAAATGAATCTTAAATCACAAGAGCCTCCTCACAGGTTGAATGAACTCCAGCACATTGATATAAATCTTTTCATCTCCATGGTCCTTTCCAAAAATTAACACACAATTCTCATCCTCATGGGGGCAGATAGCAATATCATTCCCATTTCTGGAGGATAGAGAAGCTCACACAGAAAGGTTAGCAATCTAATCCTAAAGCACTGAATTCAGGGGAAAAAAAAAAAAAAAAAGAGAGTCCATTAGTTCAAATTAGCTTCCACCATCAGGCCTTGGTAAGTGGTTAGTTTGAGTTCAACAAATACAGCAGTCATAGAGTTTGTGGTAAGAACTGGAGAGCTGTCAGTCCACTGTTAAATTCATTAGAATGTTCTTACTTTCTGCAAAAGCAATGAATGCCTATAAAAGCATCCAACAAATAAAAAACAATAGGCACAACATGAAGCGTGTCTCTTGCTGAGATGCTGAAGAACAACCAGAAACACTTCACAACTCATGTTGCAGGGGACAGGCATAATAAAACCTGCAGATAGAGATCGGATGCCAGGTCCCAATTCACGCTAAATGTGTCACTGGAAGCGAAGGGCATATTTTACACGAATGTGTCAGAAAAGAACTTTAATGCTAGCTGTGACAACTGTAGATAAGCAGCCTGACTAGTTATTTTATGTTAGAAGAACCTTTAGGATGACCCCCACACCTTACTTGTAGCAACCAGAAAGAGCCTTTACCTCTGGGGCAATGACAAGATGACCTCAGTAACTAATGAGGGAAGGTGACAAAAGACTTCCGACTCAGCACAGACCATGAAAGTGTCTGAGTTTCATAAACAGGAAATCTTTAAATGATACATTTCTTTCCTTTTGTACTTCACAAAAGAGTAAGGTAGGACAAAAAGGGTGTTTGACGGAGATTAAAAGCATTGAAATGGTCTTACTTAGCAGCTGTGAAAAAGCTCAATTAGCACAAATCTAAGTGCTAGCAATATATACCTAGAGGGACAGGTAACCATCAGCTCCATCAGCTTCTCCTTCAAAACTGGCTGTAACCTTTCACATACACCACCTTCAAAAAGTGTCGAAAATGTTTTTCAAAATTCCTTTCTTTCTGAGAACATATTGTCTGTAGAGAGACAATATACAGTATATGTAAATCAGCAAACTTGCAGTGAGAGGGACTTGTCTGGCTCATCCTGTACAAAGAGATGCCTGAAACACCACTCTATTTCTATTTGCTTATGGTTGTTCTGTCTGAGGAAATAAAGATGAAAATGTTTGTACGTCTCTCTAACAAACAATCGCTGCCATTCAGATAGATAGCATTAATCAGCTACTTGCAGAGGCGGTGGGAACAGTCAATGCAGAAGGATACAGAGTATCCCTATTTAAAATAATCTCACTGCACCTCCCTGCTATTTTGCTCAGAAAAGTCATTATTGAAAAAGCAACAAAAGCCTCTAGTCCACATGCAAAAAACCCCTATCTCTTTTTAAAGAGCTGTTAGTAGCAGATTAGCAATTTCGATATTCCCAGGCACGGGCCTCACAAAAGGCTGGCAGAGTAACACGAGGTCTTGGATGCAACAGCTTTCAGTGTGAATCTGTTTTTTTTCTGAAGCAGCACTGATGGGTGGCATCACTGTGCATTTAGTTCTATAATACATTATCACCATTCAAGAATTATTTCTGTGGTTGTAATATCTGAAGTTTATTGTGGTATGTCATTCTGTGTTCTCTCCTCTCTTCCCTTCAGTGCTGACTCCCATCAGGGCACTGCAAAGCAGCATGGAGGAACAAGTTGCTTTTAATAACTACATGCCAGTATCAACAGCTGCTACCCTTACTGTGTCCAGCATTGATCGGAAGAAATAGAACAGTATGCAACATTAAAGTCAAAGAACTGAGAAGCTAACAACAACTGTCCCTACATGTATCTTGAGACAGCTAATGTGTGCAAGGGACAGAATTATTCTGGAGTCCTCATAGCACAAGTCAAAAAGAAATACCCCTACAATAAGTGGGAAACAAGCTGACACAGTGCGATAAAACTTCAGTGATATTATTGAAACCCAGTGTCTTAAAAGCCATAGAATCATAAGGAACTTTTAAAGCTCATCTAGTCCTGCCCCCACCCTGCAGTGAGCAGGGACATCTTCAACTAGATCAGGTTGCTCAGAGCCCTGTCCAACCTGACCTTGAATGTTTCAAGGGATGAGGCATCTACCACCTCCCTGGGCAACCTGTTCCAGTGTTTCACCACCTTCATCGTAAAAAATTCCTTCCTTCTCTCTAGTCTAAATCTACTCTCTTGTAGTTTAAAACCATTACCCCTTGTCCTATCGCAACAGACCCTGCTAAAAAGTTTGTCCCCCTCTTTATTATAAGCTCCCTTTAGGTACTGGAAGGCTGCGATAAGGTCTCCTCGGAGCCTTCTCTTCTCCAGGCTGAACAACCCCAACTCTCTCGGCCCGTCTTCACGGGAGAGGTGCTCCAGCCCTCTGAATAGTGAATTTGGCCCCGTACATGGATGCAGAAATTGAAAAAGGCAATTAATTCTCCACGAGGGAGAAGTGAGAAGATGCTTACTGAGTTGTTAAGCCTGAAACAAAGGAATTCCTCCATAAGTTTACGATGCTGGAAGGTGTATTTCCCTTTACATTCCAAAATGCTGGGCCTATGGACTGAAAGGGATCACCTACAGGCAGACTGACACTGGAACACTTTGATCAACTTTTATACCAAATTAGAACAGAGATGAAAAGCAAAACTGGTCACGACTAAGGAACTGAAATCCTCCTGTCTGGCCACAGGGTGTCCTCCTTGCTCTATGCTTTGGCCTCAGATGACCAGCCTCTGCAGGGGGAAAAGGTCTTTATTAAAAAAAGCTCAGTTAATGGCTCAGAGGTCTGTAGTTTGCTCAGCCCAACCTGCTCACATTCATTATGATACAATACACACCGAGGTTACTCTTCCCAGTTTCCTTATGCTAATTATTTTGCCCTGACAGGTGATGGCATTGCCATGATATTTTTGAGCTGGTTAGACTATCACCCTCTTTTTAAGATACGGAACTGCATTAAGAGTGTGTCACAGGGACAAGTGCCATAATGTTTTGCATGCTTTTTCTGTCACTGACATTAAGAACCAGGGATGTTTAGGGAAATCGCCCTGTTCACATCTCTGCTAATACAGGACGCTCTTGCACGTTTAATAATACTTAGTCCAGTTCAATTTTCAAATTGATTCTTCTGCTGCTCTGAGGGAATTACTCTGATGGCTAACAGGGCTCACATTTAGACCTGAATGTTTTCTTTCATAACTGTATTGCTTTACTTCCAGTTACAGCCCCTTCCTCTACCCTAAAAATTCTTGTGCCTTGCTGGGCATTGTCACACCTTAAACACCTATAAGCTGCCTCTTTCAGATTTGCTCAAACTGCATTGTTTTGGGAATATGTGAGAAGGGTGGGCTGTGGAAGGGCCCGCAAACGTGGGTGACAGTGGGAATCCCTCTGCTGTCCATTTACCTGAGGTACTCGTAGAGTCCATACATGGGCAAGAAGTCAATGTCGGACAGAAACATGTATGGTGTGCTGATATGCTTCATGGCCACATTCCTTAGCAGATTCACAGGATAGAACTGGCCCTCCTTGTACACGATGTGGTAGCCAACATTGTGGCGGCTCATAAGTACTTCTGAGCCCTGGGCGTAGCGCAGAAATTGCTGGGCTTCTGCATCAGAAAGATAGAGGGCCAGGCTGATTGGACCTTCCCAGTGTTTGCAGATGGCTTCAAGCATCTGGAGCCTGAAAGAGGAAGGATGAGAGTAAGAAAAGGCTGTCTCTCTGTCTGGGACTCTTTGCCTGGGTTCATCTGATCAAATGCAGGTATCTGTCTCTAAGTAAGACATATTGGGGTCACTTTATATGCCGTGGAAAGCAATAAATATTTCTACGGCACAATTCATCTTATGTAAGTTGATGTCTCCTTCTGGACAGATGGACTTCACCCTAGGTATGCCTACTTCTCTCCACTGAATACCAGGGAGCCTAAGACGGCCCTAGCTCAGATGTACACATCCGCAACTCAGATACCTAAAGCTAGGTGAAATCAAAACCATCCTTTCTGCCTAAAGCATTGATGCTGCAGGAAAACCCACATGGACGATAGGACTTCATTTGATGGGAGCTTTGAGTAGTTGCAGGGATCTGTCCACGTGGATCTACTTACAGGATAGGAGTCTCGGAATCTTAAACAGTGTCTAGCACCCAATTCACACTTCAGGTCAAGCTATTCTCACACGCTGACATACTACAGTGCTCTTCAACAAGCTTGTGGAGGAGAAAGGTGTACAGACCCACAGATCATTTTACCTCCTGTTTAGGAAAACCTTCCCCAAATTTTTGCAAGGCAGTTAGTCAGATCTTAAAAGCTGTTATGAGTGATAGGTCAAGGGAATACTGACTTATATGAACATTTGCATTGACTATAAGAAAACTCACTGTCAGGGAAAGGGCAGAAGGATGACACATCTATAGAAATGGGATTTACTATGTGGAGGGAGTAAGGAGAGAAGGAGGAAGAGACAAGGCATTGCTGTGGAGTATCAAAAGAACATTTCAGACAAAACCATCATTTAAAGTACTAATTTGTGTATGTTTTAGCAGTATGTCAAATTTCATTAAATCATTTTTAAAACAGGTTGTATCGAAGTATATTTTTTAAAACTTCCAGCAGGAGTTACAATACTATTGATGAAAACGACAACAAAAGATCTCATACACAAACATAAATCAAACCCAGCCTGGTCAAAATCGTTTAAGCACTTTGGGTAATTTATAGAGAACTGCCTAGAGATTAAGATATGCCACCCAAAAATACAGCAAGGACTGATTACAAAGCCTCTTGAGTTAATACAAAGGGAAATGAACCTATGCTGCCTAGCCAGATATTCTATTAAAAAACAGGAAGACTATGCAACATGATTATCTTCTCTCCCTTCCAAATCCACACTACTAGATCTTTCCTATTAATATTTATACAGAACACAAGAAAAGTTTTCTGCATCATCCCCCTCCTACTATCTCCCTAAGCTTTGCAGCAGAAAGGAATGATATACCAGCAAACACACATTCTGATTTAACATTAATAGCTTTTTTTCTGCATTTATGAAGGATCGTGATGACATCCAAGATGATATAATCATTTTTTCTTAGAAATGAGGTATTGCCTTTACTAGTCTACACCTGGTACATTA
Organism: Pandion haliaetus; assembly: GCA_013401275.1. Taxonomy (NCBI): domain Eukaryota; kingdom Metazoa; phylum Chordata; class Aves; order Accipitriformes; family Pandionidae; genus Pandion; species Pandion haliaetus. Next base: position 28,660 of record VYZV01030634.1, on the reverse strand, counting down.
TTTTCTTTTTATCTGTTATTGAAACAAAGGTTATTATCAGCCTGAAACATACAGCCGAATTAGAAACACAAATCGATAAAAAAGATCTAAAAAGTATGTGAAGGCTTTAGGCTTTTGATTGTACAAATAATAAATAGAGACACATACTTTTTTTTTTTTTTCCCCTTTTTCCAACATAGTGGAAACCTATTAATCAGGAGACTCCAATTCCTGAGCACTTAGATTTAGGGCAGCCTTTTAAAAATGGAATACTTGCCTAGCAAGAAATGTAGCAAAATGCCTTTCAAGGACTCCACACAGTGGACAAATGGCATACATAACTTATTTAAACAGCACACCTGATAATGCCTGCAAAGCTTTTCACAATATTTAAGTGGGAACTGGGTTTTGCTGGTATAAATTTCCAGATGGACAGCTTAGTGCCCTTCAGAATACTCCATTTTGCTGCGTCGTTCTCATTGACAGGCTCCACTTCCCGAGTTTGATACAGGGGCTGCTCTCTGTAGGTTGTTACAACAGCCTCCTTCGACCATAAACTTAGAATTACTTGTTTCTAAGCACAACATGACCAAGTCATTAGTTTTGCTAGCCACCTTGAGGAATGCATTCTCTTAAGGACTCGAGAGAAAATAGATGTACTGCTGTACTGCATAATAATGAGGTCATCATTTAGTTGGTAAATTTTTTAAAGGTCTGTTCCAGTCAAGTGAATTTTGCTGGAATTCAATTGTTTTGTGAGATTCTTTGTTTTCACTTTTCTTCTTAAGAGTACTCGAATGATTTACAGCTCATTCTCATCCAAACTTCAAGCGGTGTAATGCCAATTGTGTCTTTCCTTGTCCATATCCCGATCTCACATTTTTGTAACTCCCACTCTGATTTCTGAACCCCAGGTACATTCCATGCCTTTAAAAAGGCTACCTAGCCAAAAGACATGCATGAAAACCACAGTGATGCAACCAAGGCATTATCCAAGAAAATGTCACATCAGTATAAAAGGTGACAATTAACCAATAACAAACAATACTGAACGAAGTCTGTCTCAAAGCTTCTATCTAAAGACGTTAACGTTAGCTCCTGAACTGCATCCTTCGCTTCCATTCCCAAAGCCTATAGCACAGGCAAACATAAGCCTGTCACGATACTCATGTCAGTCTCATCTCCAACAGGACTATAATTGGAGACACTGGGAGTTGCTTTTTTGCCTTTCCTCATCTTAGATGATAATTTGAAAGAATGATGCAGGAAAATAGCGTAGAGCACATTGTTTACGTACATGTCATCTTACATCTGAGACACTATTCTTAAATGTCTACAGCTATGCTGAAGGAGTTTAATAGAAGTGGTTTAAAGAAGATAAAAAAAAGGCAGTAACTGAAGGATGTGAAAGAAAACAAAGCAGCTAAACAGTTCTTTGGTATGATATTATTTATTGATTTTAGTTGAAAGAAAGTATTTCCAACTCAAATCAATAATTTATAGCAACACACCAACGAAGTAGGAAAGATTTTTCCTGCACAATATCAGGAGGGCTGTTCTTCCTGAATAAAAATGTGTGGTTCTGTCTATCAATAAAAACATGTGCCCCAGTGAGGATCCAGAAAGGGAAACAGATGCTTAGACTTTGCATCAGTGCCAGTGAATCAGCACTGAGCCCCAGCTCACTCTTTTGAATTAAATTCTGGGGGGAAAATATACCAAGTGCACACACCAGCTTTACTAATTTACTGTGGCACTCGCTCAGGGTCTGGCTTAATTTATTTCTTTAGTTTTTTACTCAAAGGTTTGTGAACACTTAAGAAATGTTTCCTCAATTAAAAATCAATAGAACAGACACCGATGCACATAGCAAATCGTAACACAATGTGCAGCATGCAGCGCTGAGGCACTGGTGAAACAGAACAGCCCTCATTCGTTCGTGTTTATTTTTAAAACAGGCTGTAAATGTTTTGTTGATCTGAATTCCTCTGACTCTCCTGGAATACTGCTGACCTTCCACTGGTGTTGCAGTGGTGGTATTCACAGGTCATGTTGTATTCCGTATGTGCTCCACTAAATGAAATATCAGTTCTTGGCTAATATTCAAGGAGTTGTGATCTGTTTTGTAACCCATTCTGATAGCAGTAACTACAGAGTTTGGACTAGATTCAAACTGAGAAGCAGGAGGAAAAAGGAGACTGACAATTCAAAATTTCACAAAGCTGGCTGATCCAGGCTGTGCTTTCAGAGCTTCTGAAAAATGACAACTAATTGCAATGGTGGGAATCAGAAAGGTGCAGGTGGAATTTGTCACAAAATGGATTTTTTTTTCCCTAATGAAATACCAGTTAAATTCCACTTTACGTCAGAAAAGAGTTAAACTAGAAATGTTATTCTGAAAATCAGCTTTTGTATAAAAATGCAATGACTTCTCTCAAAAGGAGATTTTTTTTATTTCACGCTAGCACATTAAAAAAAAAGGTTTTATTTTCAACTTCCCAATTTGAAACTAAAATGTTTAGTTTTGATTTTCACTATAAGAAAAATCACTAATTGAAATTTTCTGCAAGGAAAATGCCAATGAAAGCACAGCTAACATTGTCTAATAAGGAAATACTGTGTGCAAAAACTTGGCCAGCTACAACTGCTTGCCTAAGTCTATTACAAACATCTCCTGTTTTTTCTAAGTTGTTGCAAAACTCCATAAACTAATAATGCCTGACAATCCTGGCAAGTAACAACCCCTGCAGTTCCAGTATTCAGCCTCTTATGAACTCTACCCACAGTCATGTGTGCACTGCAGAGCTGAAGCCTGCATGCGTGTGTGATATCTACATGTGCTACGTCTAATTCAAGAAAGGTCTTACAGTATGACATCTAGATTTCTACGAAAGCCATTTTTTTCTCTCCCCCTAGCATTACACAGTTGGATTTCTCTGTAATAAAATATTCATTGCCTCATGCTCCCAGATGAACAAGAGATTTTCCCTACCTGTCCATTGAAAGTTGAGCCACCAGTGTTACATCGGTATTGTCTGAAGCAGGCTCGTATTCGTAATGTAGAAAATACAAATGAGTGCGATGGACGGTGAAACGTTCTCGACGAAATTCATAGCATAAGTCATCCTCATCCAGCTCAGACAGCTGTTTCTGGAGCTGTAAGGAAAGAGTGGACATAAAGATAAGTTCTTTATAATTATTTCAGCAAATCAGAGAGAACGAGGATGTTGGGAAGTTGCAGCACGATGCAATGGGGAGTGGAAGTGGAACATACAGAGTAGCAGGGTCTTCCCAAGCCTCGCTCCTGCAAGTCACTGGACAAGAGATTAGAAGAAAGCAATTGTAAGTGAATTGATAAGGCAGACAGACCATTGTATTATGGTTTGTATGTTGTATATGTGATCTGTATTACATACTTTCAACATTCAGACTAGCAATGAAAGTGAATAATCACAAGTTTAATAATCACAAAGTTTCAGATTTAATGCTCCAACGTGATGCATAATGTCATTCTTTATTAGAAGCAGTGTTTCAAACTACTCGTAGACATACAGCTCCAGCAGACAAGACTTAGCAGCAGATTAAGCTTGTATATGCTGGACTGAGCAATCCCCGTTCTGCTGCCTCTGTTGGAGAAGAGTAACTGCTGCTAGCACCACAGACAGACAACTGGAAAAATAACATCTTTAACTGATCATTATTCCACCTCTTGAGATTTATCTATCTGCGCCAGTTCAATTTTGCAGTGAAAATATTCTTTCAATGGCAGAGGTGCCAGAATTAAGCCTACGCTTTTAACAGGATTTATGCTTTTGGATACCTAGTTTGAGAAATCCAAAGGATGGCAGATTAGCAGAGAACAGGTATTTATTTGGCTCCCTTGGAAACCAAGACCCTTCAAAGTCAAAATGGGCATCTCAAACCAATCCGATCCTGAGTCATGTAGACATGTAGCTTTAAGAGAATAAAAGTTTAGCTCTGGGGAAAGGAGGAGGAGAAAAACTGACCAAATGTCTATCTAGATGACCAATTCCATCCCAGAACTGTATTATTTTAAAGCCAAACATCTGGCTAGATTATTTAAAATGCATTCATTTAAAAGGAAAAATCAGTCACACCTGCTGTAAAATGTGCTCCAAAATTTAATGAAGATCAAAATTATATATGGACTTAACACGTCAAATAGAGTTCCATTTGTGTTGCTCTAAAATTTAGGTTATTAATAAAGGTATAATTTTTATATTTTATTTCTTAAAAGCATCCTTTAAGAGGAATATGATTGCATGTTTATCACTACATAAGAAAAGTATTCATTTTATAGGAATTTTACAAGTTGTGATAAAAATCACAGTGCACTTCAAAACTGTTTCATGCAACGAACAGATTATTGAACTATAGACATTAATTTAGATTTAAAAATCTCTTCTTTTTGTCCTATTCAGAATTATTTAAAGTAATAGTTTCACCATCTTCAAGAAAAAAAATGGAAAATGTAGGTATTTCTTGTTCTAATACAGTGTTAAGAGGAGCTGTTGTTCTTGGAACTATAAGCATAATGGTTGCCATCAACAATAATGCTTACAGCTGAATGCTTTCCTGTGAAGGCTGATGGAATAATTCCTGATATCTTCCTGCACATCACTCTATAATCTTCTTTTGAATAATGGAAATATCTCCTTTGATTTCAATGAGTTTTGGATCAGGCTCTCATATACCTGTGCTGTTGTTCCGCACAGATCTTAAAGCATCCCTCAGGAGAGACTGCTTTTATAGAAAAACAAAAGTCCAATCTTGACAAATCTTTACTCAGGCAAAACTTCTATTGAAATCAAGATCTCTTTTGGTGGAATAGAAATCAGGACTTCTTTTACATATTCTTGGAGCTTCATTCAATCTGCTTTACAAATCATCATTCAGCTGAGCCTGTACTTTATTTTCCAAACCACACACAAACAATATTTGAATTAAACCCAATATTTACAATGACTAGAAAGAGTATTGTATCTTTCCGTTTCTTCCTTGAAAAGAGACATTAGTGTGCCCTTAACAGAATTATCAAGAGATGAGTGAAATTTAAATGGTTAAAACAATAGCAAAGCACATTTCAGGGGTACCTTACTAACCTGCTGTACATACAAATGACCAGGCTAGAAGTTTGTAATTGCACAGCAGCTACTAACCAGGCAGTCACTGAATGATTATCAGATTACATTCAGGTTGCAAGCTAAGAGGATATAAATAGTTAATTATGAGTTAAAGAATAACATTTGGGGCTAAATTATGGCTTTGCGCACTACAGAGCCCTGGGTGGGGGAAGAGGAGGAGATGCAGCTTCTTAGAGACCCCAGTATTTTGATGGTGAAACTCACCAAGTCACAAAGTTGGTGATGGAGGTGGAGAGCAGCAAACAGAAGATCCCTTCTGCTACAGGGAAAAGGAAATCTTGCTCTTTCCGCTGCATCTCCTAGGGTCAGGATTTTGTCTCTGTCCTGTCAGACTTTTTCTAAGCCTGCAGCTATGCTGACAGTCCGTGAAGTTCTCGCAGGCCCTCCCCATGACTCATGCTCAGTACTGTATGTAGTGTTGGGACCCAAAAGAAGAGATGAGACAGCTACGTCCATATGCCTTGGAGAGCGCAGTCCCCAGAAGACCCATGGCATGGTGTGCTCTGACTCTCCCCCAGCCTCCGCCCCCAGCACCATCCACTCAAGTGCAGGCGGGCTGCCAGGGAGAAGCCCAAGCACAGGCTGTCCGAGAGCCCTGGCTAATACGTGGGCATTGCTTGGCAGGATCAGACACACAGCTCCATCAGCACTTTGCAGGAATGCTTGTGTGATCCTTGCCTGCTCATACCATGAGCCTAAACTGCTAAGCAGCCTTAGGAGCTATGCTCTGCAGGCTGGGCAAACACAGCTTGCTTAAGGTGTGCTCCTTCAGGTAAGACAACCAGCACAGGACAGGCTGTGATTTGGCCCGTAGCATTGTCACTGCGTATGTGGCAAGCAGTGTGCATTAAGGATGGGCCTATCCTGCAATGGTGAGGCAACAGGCACTGGAATGCAATAGTGTGTGATTATCCACATGAAAACTCCTCTCCTACTGGAAGCAATGCTGGAGATGCTCGTCACTCTGGATTTGGTCCAGCAAAACCCGTAAGCTCACAAGCTATCTCACTGAAGCTAACAGTATGATGTGGACAAATTACCAGGACCAATGGCTGGGTGCTGCAGAGTTTTATGCAGTTTAAGAGCCCTTTTCCCTCTCTCACTTTCCGTTCCCCTCATTCATGTATACATTCAGATACCATGACCCAGTATCACATACACATATAAAGGCTGCTTCCTCTTTACTATGAAGACACATACAACCTATAAATACATATTGCACAGTCATATGGCATTTTTTACACACATATTTAAAATGAAGAATGTTAAAGATGCTTGACATTCAAAAGACGGAATTGTCTAGGACAGACACATAGATATCCTTAAATTTACCTCTTTCTGAGCTACCTCGTATGATTTTTCAGTTACATGATCACATAAAATTTCTCCAATGATATAATCTTACCTACAGCACGCATGTTGCATGGATCCATTATTTACAGACAAGGAACTCACAGCTTGGTTTAAGGTTTGCTCCCACATTATATCTTCTTGAAAAGATGGGTTTATAATGGGAATGCTGATAGATCTATGCAAACAGATGCTTACTTAAAACACAGTACACCATCAAAATAAGGACCTTAATATTAGCTGGATTTGATAAAAAGATGACATCCCCATTATCGACCCCTCCATTATATTTATAACAATATGCCTTATATAGCAAAGACTTCTCAACCTTAGACTGACAGCATGTATTCTCATAAGCGAGTACCTGCTTAGCATAAGATTCACTGTTTCTACAAGATTTTCAATGCTAAGGCTACTTGCCACTGAGCATGTGGGAAATGTCACCTCTAGGAAACACTCTCACAGTTGGAAAATGTATTCTTTTTAGACTGTGTATGGTTCTCTTAGGAAATACTGTAGTGGGAAACAAGTGCTTTCATTAGCATCATGATGTTACTTGTTTCAGAAATAAAAATGGCAGCCATGACATGCATAATGCCAAAAGAAAGAGACAAATACGTAAAAAAAATTATACTAAGTTACTTCTCTGGGCAACCAGCTGTGGCAGGTGATCAGACTTAATCTCAGGAAAAGCAGTGTTTGAAGCTCGGCTGGCCAGAGAGGCACAGGCAGGCTAGAAGGTATTCAACTCTATCATAAATTGTCATGATTTACCAGGTCTACTTGTCTAACTAATACATTTGTATTAGATGAGGTGCTGTTTTCTATCCATGTGATAGATGGTAGACCCATATGATACACAGCACACAACATGTACCTTTCACCAGCGAACTGGTTAGTCTGCTCATAAATATCCCTTCCTAAGGCTGTTCCTCGTGTAAGCAAATCTGTGATTGGCTTTGGTTTTTTTTAACTGCTGTTTCACAGAAACAATTTACTTCCCACCAAAATCTACAGGATTTTATCTCAGATGAGACCAATCCAAAATCCAGGATCAGAAGTATTTTCTTAGGGATTAGCGATATTTTAAAAAACCACCAACAAACAATGTTTTGTCTCTAGAGGCTACTTAGATCTCGTGGAAGGGGATAAAAACCCTAATGTAGGCATCTCTCTCTCATCAAGCGTTCAAGGTGAGGTGAGATGACACAAGGCTCAAGTCACTCACTCAATATCACACTAACACAACAGGAACTAAGCAGCTTAGACGAAAACTTTTAACTTTCAGATCATCCTTCCTTCTCCCAGGTGTGCACAGTTAAGATTCATAGCACAAAATCAACTCGGCTTAGCCACTGAGATGAAAACTAACACCCGCCCAGGATGAAACTGTAATCTGGTTATAAACTGCAGCAGTTTCATTTCCTCCTGTGTAGCTGTCCCAGTTCCCACCAGCAGGCAATTTGGACTGCAACATTTAGCACTTTCAAAGTGTGTGAATTAACTGTTGCCTTTAGCATGGCATAAACAAAGCGGATGATGATGTAGGGAGGAAAAAGCATTCACTGAGTCTTGTTTGGGATGACCTACATAAAGTACTTCTGGCTTCTCCAATGATTAGTAATAAAAGCCAGACTAATCCCACGTCAATTAAACCTTTATTCCTCCCATGCCATAAAATTTTGTACATTTGCTATGGGTCAAATTGAGCCTTCTGTAAAACAAAGCTGTGCTAAGGACAAAGAGGATAGTGTCTGAGCAAGCCTACCTAGCAAGAGGAATTTTGCTGCAGCATGTAAAATGTAGCTAATACTCTTGCCAAATGGAAGTAATGGCTTATCTTGACTGCAAATAATCAACACAATTAAGAACCCAATTTTTAGGCATGCATAACATCTTGCACAGTTCTGTGTATATGAGGTACAACTTCCCTTGATCTCAGCTGCAGATGTCAGATCTTGGTAGTCCTCTGCATCTCCTTTCCCCAGTTCCCTGCCAAACCTTGTTGGCTGAGCTGTTCCTAGACCTCCCTTGCAACACAGTGCCTTGACAGGTTGGTCTCCTTGCTTTTGTTTCCCCAGATAATTCCTAGCCCTGTTCCCCCTTGTGTGGCAAGAAGGTTAAAGTCAGGCCCAGCCCTGTTTCTAGTCCCACGGCCCCTATTCAAGTAGTCTGCCAACTCCCTTTACCTACAGGCACCCATTTGTCCTTTCCTCCTCCTGCATCAAACACTCTCTCTCCAGAACCTATGTCTCAATTAACTCTTTACTTTCTGCCTTTGATCTAGCTTTCATCCCTTTTATGTGTGAATCTGGATTTTCTCTCCTCCACACTGTCTGGACATCAGTGAGGACAATGGATGTCCCTTAGAACAGAGACCTAATAGGTTCCTGCTCTCAGCTCCACTGTCCAGTCAGAACCTGGAATGAAGCATTCAGAAGAAACAGTCACAGAAAATGTCAATCTTTGTCCACGTCCCCTGCCTGCAGCGTGCTCAACTCTGCTGTGTCACTGGCATATATATATAATCTGGTCACATGTATCTGTGCACACTCCTAAGAAAGAGTCTCCAGAGATCTGAGCCCCCATAAAGTCAAAAACACTACTGATGATGTGTAAACCATGATTTTTCAGCATTATAATTTGCCTAGGTTTTCATCAGGTTGGCAGAGACATGTTCCTGGCCCAAGTGTCAGTTCCGTCTCTGAGGTAATGGGTATTTCCATGAGTAGGTCATCAGAACTTGTGGTGTGGGCAAACTCCCCAAGCTTCTCCCCATGTTTCACTTCAAAAAATGAGAGAAAAGAAAAGGAGGCATACCAGCATGACAAAAAAAATACCAGTCCACATGATCCCTCATCTAACAATAATGTAAGCAGCTGAAAGTGGTATAACAGCAACTTTCAGGCAACTAACAGGATGGGCTACCAGCTCAGCATTTAGTAACAGTAACAGTTGTAATAATAGAAACAGCACAGCTGGGGAAGCCAGGATTTCACCTCAAAACTGCCATATACCATCTGTTATTACAAGAGAAAGACTGTGTCATGATAAAATAGTAACTTTAAATCCCAGTCCTACAAAAGATGCAATATTCTGAAACTCTGCAGGAGCAAAGGGTACTCAAAGCATCAGTCTAACTGCAAGTTCAGCACCTTGATACTGACTTGGAAGCTCCCTTTGCTTGCTATTTTTAGACATTCAAATATTTCTAAATTTGTTAGTACTGTTTATACTATGTGGTACATTGCTAGGATCTCCTGCCTTTCTGGTGGATGTTACAAGATGGCATGCACAGCCATTTGCTGATATTAAGAATCTCTGGTTTTGCACAACAAAGTAAATAAGTAAAACCACATTTAGTAAGCAACTATACACCTAAGTAAGTGTTTTCAGGGAGAACTAGATTTTTTACACTGTTTCTTTGTACTGCTGATTTGAATATCGGAAAATACAAATCTGCAGAGAATTTTTTCCTGTGTTTTCTGAAAGTCTTCTCTAATGGTAACCTACTGTCCTTTTCTTAAACTGAGTGAAATCAGCAATAAATTTCCCACTGATCTTGCTCTGGGCTTTGGATCCAGACACAGGCTTCACTAACAGGAGACACCCCATTCAACCTTCAGATTTAATGCTTTGTCAGAAGTACCTGGTGAGAAGCTGTCTGCAGGAAAGAAGTTTTATGAGAATGCTAAAAGGTTGTGTGTGTGCCTGTGTGCTAAAATCAGGCTTACAATAACTATCTCATAGCATAACTCTAGAAATAGGTTGGTACACAGAAGATCCTGTTGAAATATTTTAGGCTTTACAGTAGGTCCTTTAGAATGAAACACTGGACATAAGCATTAAAAGCCAATAGGAAATGTTCAAATTCAAGATTATTGTGAGCCTCGCCTTCGTGGGTTTCCCTAAAATCTTCTGCATTGCATCAAAGTAAGAAAGAAGGAGTGAGAAGGGGGAAATAGCACAGAAGAAGTAGGATGGAGCGACTAAGGACATGCTCCAAAGGCCACTTGAGTCAATGGCTGTGTTTACATGAGGATTTGGTTCATATTCTGAATTTCCTATCCAGAATCTGCAAAAAAGGCAAAGGGGTGATTGTAATACCAATTTGCAGAGAAGAGTCTGCTCTGTGTAATCTCATTTTAGTACATACTGAATAAAGGGGACTTAACAGTACTGGTCTATGGCAAGGAGCATGTGGCAGGCTCCTGTCCACAGCCTGTCCCTGCAACATGCAGGGTCTTTCAGCTTGGATATTTCAAGGAAAGGATAAACATGTATGTATACATAGACATACATGTAAGCATTTTTACATAAACAGAAAAATTACCCCAGTCTGTATTTCTTTGCCTCCAATATTTCCATTTCAGAGCCCTATCTGTTCTGTTCATTCCAATTTGTAACATTCTGGAACCTAGTAACAACTGACTAGATCAGGACTACGCAGTGTAAGATCCAAAGAGTGCCTTTAGATCTCTTAAAATTCAGCCAGTGGTATTATACTTCCATAGCAAACATTAAAAAAAGAGAAGTACTAATCCTTCCACATGCATATAGACATATATATTTGAGCACACATGCATGCACACACATACATAGAGGAAGAGTGAGAGAGATTAATATAAGGTCTGATTACCTTTTAAACTAATGCCCCTTTACATCTCTCTGGCACTGTAAAGAGTCCTCAAAATGGGAAGATACGTAATTTACATTCATTTTAAGGCCATCTCTGTACTGATAAGTGTAAAGGGGCCTTTACAGTAACAAAACCAGCCCACTGGTACCCACTGCCACACTTCCTTTTCACGTTTTACAAATATTTGCATTAAAAATGATATTCCTTAATTACAGGTTGCATTCTAAATAAAACATCTTTACAAATATTAAACTGTAGAGAAGCAATGGTTGGCATATTGGAACAAGACCTTAAAGGTAGATTCTGATACAGCCAGCCAGCCAGCGAGTGACAGACTCACCCCAAGCCACTGCTTCTTCCACAACAGGGCTCAGTGCATTTACTGCTTAAGTAATTCTCACTGATTATAAACCAGCAGAGCTACTCTAACGTTTTGTCCACTGGTCCACAGTGGAGAGAAGCTCACGCAGCTGAAGGAGCACCTTTTACCCATTTACAATGCCTAGCATAATAAAGCCCAATTGTGTTTTGGGGCTGCTAGTCTCAATTCAGAGAAGAAAGGAAAAATAATAGGTATTAAGATAAATCAAATAGCAATTCCTACTTTATATAGACTTGACTTTGCAGAAATTATAGCCTTTTATGTTACATATATGCTTAGGAATCCAAATGGAAATGTATAGCTGCATCTTGCCGGACTAAAG